>BSBK01002515.1:0-132500 GCA_027943335.1 Chamaecyparis obtusa | reverse complement strand
CATGAGGATAGGGTAATGAGATAGTACTTAATGTTTTCCATGAATGGAAGGGAGTTGTGAAGGATGGATTGTCATTATGTTATGTGTTTCAAATGTTCTTGAATGTAGGGTAGATAGTGAAGTGGAAGAACATTCTTAGATTGCAGCGTGGATAGCCCAGTTTAAGGGTCACTAGAATATGTCGTCAATTATGATATAATTCATTACAGTTGCAGGAACTCTTGTAATTTCCCAAATTCTATTTCATTATTCTCTTATATAATACTATATACCACTACCATTATGCCATTCTTTTAAATGAGAAGTAAGGAATGGAAAAATCAAGGATTAAACTATCTTAGTAGAAAATATGGTGATAGCTTAGGCATTCAATACATGTCACCTTTGAAATTATGTGAAGTGATTTTGAATAATAAAACTTTATATGGTGAAGGATATTGGTTTTGTGTTCAGCACCCTCATTTGTGAAGGAATTTTTTTCCCTTATGTAGGCTATGAAAGTAATTTGGGTTTTCTTCTTTATTAAACGTCTAGGGTATAGTCAGTTTAATAGTAGTTTGACATAAAATATATGAAGGCTACTTAGTTTATCTTAGGGATAAATATAATTTAATTTTAACTTTAGTTGTGTTAACAGAACTATGTTGACTTTATTTTGTAGCTGTTTAACATGAGAGTTTGTAGATTAATAGGAGTTCACAGATACTAGTGTGCCATAGTTGCCCATCTATAACTAGTGAGATGCACATAACTCATGTACCTCATGCTAGTGTGCTTAGATACCTTGTATACACTATTTTTCATTAGACTAGACATTATCCAAATAGTGAGTATTTATATAAAGTGCTATAACACACAAGCGGTCCTCCTTTTACACCAATTAATAACAGTGACAACCCTCATAGGCGGTTGGATAATGTCTAGTCTAATCCAAGCACAATAGCATGAGGTACATGAGCTATGTTCATCTCACTAGATATAGATGGGCATTAATGTTCAATTGAATGATACATTCCCATAAAAATGTGAACTCCTATTAATCTACAAACTCTCATGTTAAACAACTACAAAATAAAGTCAACATAGTTCCTTTAACACAACCAAAGTTAAAAATAAACTATTCGAAAAAGGGTTTGTGTTTTGAGTGAATTGGTTTATGTAAATCTGTTTCAACAACTGTTATCTTGATAAACTTTCTATTTGGTTTCATCACCCATGTTAGTTTTGAAGTAAACAATGGTATAATATCATTTAGGTTTTCTAAATTATGGTAAAGTTTTGTGTTATACCCGTATGGATCAATGACAAGGTTTTAGTCTCTATAACCTGTGTGGATAGTTCTTGTTTATATCCCTATTTCATATTCAATATTGAAAGTATTGAAGTTGACTAATTCTAGCTCAGGTATAGTTAAATTATCCTTGCTGCCCTAGAATGACATCTTTGTTCAAACCATTGATTGAAAACATTTTTTAAGTACTTGAATCTACAATAGAACAATAGTGGTGAATGTATGATTATTATAATCATATGATTATATATTATAATATTTATGTAATAAATGTAGTAATGATGGTACGGTGCATTATTGATATAGGCTTGATGGTTCTTGTTAATGTGCCAAACTGTCAATGTGGTGGTGGGCAGTGTGTGTTGAAGACTTCACGGACACAAAAAAACCCTGGATGACAATTTTGGTGCTGCCCAAATAGAAAAAGGTTGCTAATGTGTATATATTTAATGTTTCTAATGTAAATACTATTCATTATATTATAAGAACTAATGTAGATTGGGCATCACAGGGAAATAATGGCTACGGATACTTTAGTTGGGTCGATGAAAACTCATCTGCATCTATCCACCCCTCTCCACTAATCTGCGATGAAGGATTTGAGTGCAAAACATGTCAGGCTAGGGAAAATTACAAAATTATATTTTTACGATACCTTCTCTATATTGTAATTGCATATCTTTGTTGCAACCATATGTAGAGATGAACTCAAGAATTAGTCAGTTTAGTATTTTCATATTGTAACTAATATTTTAATATGGATATGACGTAACTTCTCTTTTCCTCAAGTGCGCATATATATGGTTTACATCTTTTTTTAGAATAATTCTTCATGTTTATGGCTCAGGTGAGCCCCAATATTCTATCAATCACATGATTTAACGTATAGTGTTTTCTTGGTTATTCCATTTGTTCCTTGACCTTTGAAGGCCATTTGGTAATTTCAACTACACCTAAGGATCCATCAATAGTTGTCTCAATAGGATTCATGTTGCAATGCCCAAGCTACAAGATGGGAAAGAGAGGCCCCCTTGTATTCCTCAAGTTGTTTTGGATGCTAGGGTGCGTGCTGCTAAGGAGGCCATGAAGCTGGAGAAGGATATTGAGAATGAAAATGGTGGGGATGGACTTTACTCTACAAGCTTGAAGAAGCAATATATTTTGGCAAATGAAGAGTGGAAATAAGATGATATTCCTGAGATCATGGATGGACACAAT
Organism: Chamaecyparis obtusa; assembly: GCA_027943335.1. Lineage (NCBI taxonomy): Eukaryota > Viridiplantae > Streptophyta > Pinopsida > Cupressales > Cupressaceae > Chamaecyparis > Chamaecyparis obtusa. The sequence continues at coordinate 129,991 of BSBK01002515.1, read as the reverse complement.
GTTGCTAACTTTATTAATCCAAATATCTTGCAGAGGCTTGAAGAACTGGAGAGGGAAGAAGGGATTTGGATGGTAGCTAAGGGTGATGAGAATGATGAGATGGGGGAAGATGAAATGGGCTTGCCAACATCTACTAAATACAAGGTCCTTGAGAGGTCAATCAATCGAGATGCATGGATGAGGATGATGAGATGGGGGAAGTGGAGTTGCATCCTGATGAAAAGGAAGCTCTGGATGAAATTAGGAAGAAGAAGAAGATGCTTATCATCGAACATAGATTGAAGAAGAGTACTGTAGAGAGCAGGCCTACCGTACCAAGGAAGTTTGACAAGAACAAGGAATATGGCTTAAACAAAATGGGAAGACATATTTCTAGCCTGGGCTAGATCCTTCGACAATTAGATTGATAATAAATGAAGTAGATGAGAGTTGAGAAATTAGCTTCCCAAGAAAAATCTCGTAAATGAACTATGTGTACCTCAATTCCTATGCCTTCTGCGCATACCTAAATGATATATTTGAAACAACAAGGGTAAATTTAGCCTTACCCTTGTTGTTTCAAATATATCATTTGGGTATGCATAGAGGGCACATGAATTGGGGTACATATAGTTCATTTATGGGATTTTTATTGGGAAGCTAATTGCTCATTTGTCATCTACATTATTATGAAGCTAATTGCCGAAGGATCCAGGCCTAGGCTAGAAAGATGTCTTCCCAAACACATAAAAAACATGCACATAAATACAATAGCTAGGAAACATAAATGTAGATTTCATAATAGTTGAGAAACATAATTGTAGGCATCATGGTCACAATTTTTTGGAGACAACATAATTGAGTTGTATACCTAGACAATGGAGAGAAACTTATGCTCCTTCAATTCCAAGTTGACATTGTGGGATCCAAAGACCATAGATAAGGAATAAATTTAGAGAGTAGAGGAGGGCCATAATGACCAAAATAATATAGGATGAACCTCAAGTTAAATGAGGCTCACCTTCGTCAAAAGCCTGGCCTAGTTTGGTCTAAAAGTAGACCATTCTATGTCGAAATGTGGTGTCGTGGGTTTGGAATCCTGGTCAGAGCCTCTTGGCTCATCATCTTGGCAAGGGAAATCATCTTGGCAGATCTCCATAAAATGGATGCATACCATACCTATCAGTTGAATTAGACTTTCTTTGTCGTAGAATTGATTTAGTATAGAATATTTTCCAAGATGATTTTTTTTTAAAAAGAAAGGTTTTCGTAGCATTATCTACCACTTGAGAAAAAGTTTCCATAGCCGGACCCAAATTGAATAGCATTGGCTATTTGTCAGCGGAAGGTCCCTGCTAGAACATACACATTTGTCACTTCATTAAGATGACAATTGTGTACTAAGTTTCCTAACTGTATAAGTCATCGTCATCTTTATTATCTATTGTAGCAAATACATTTGAAGCAAAAGTAGAAGCAGCAACAGGTCTATCTAGAAATCAAAATTCAGAACCAAAGCCTCGAGATTGTTGTTGTGTTTGTGCAAAGGCTTGATACTTCCAAATATCAGCATCACTGACACTTTTCAGGCATATTTCATTGACTCCTCAAAATGAGAAGCCTTTATTTCAACTACCTCACCACTATCATCCTCATCCATTGCCTTGGGGTTCTCACTTCTTTTTTGTAGCTATCAGTTGAACTAGACTTTCTTTGTTGTAGAATTGATTTAGTATAGAATATTTTACAGCAGGATTTTTTTTTTTAAAGCAAGGTTTTCGTAGCATTATCTACCACTTGAGAAAAAGTTTCCATAGCTAAGTTTCCATAGTTGGAGCCAAATTGAATCGAATTGGCTATTTGTCAACGGAAGGTCCCTGCTAGAATAGACACATTTGTCACTTCATTAAGATGACAATTGTGTACTAAGTTTCCTAATTGTATAAGTCATTGTTATCTTTATTATCTATTGTAGAAAATACATCTGAAGTAGCAGCAGGTCTATCTGGAAATTGAAACTCAGAACCAAAGCCACGAGATTACTATAGTGTTTGTGCAAAGGCTTGATACTTCTGAATATCAGCATCACTGATACTTTTTGGGCATATTTCATTGACTCCTCAGAATGAATAGCCTTTATTTCAGATACCTCATCACTATCATCCTCATCCATTGCCTCAGGGTTCTCACTTCTTTTTCTTTCACGTTCAATATCCTATAAAAGTGCAGAGGAAAGAGAACATGACAAATTGAAATAATAAGATACAAGTTGAGGAAAACTGAATCAAAAAATGTAAAATTCTAACAAACCAGTTAAAAAAAAACCATTAAGAAATTCATAACCAAATCTAGTTTGCAAAAGCCACTGCAATTGAAACTCACCTTCTCAATATTTTCTCTAATAGCATACTTGCAAGCCCACTGACAAATCTTTGTAACATCAGCTCCATTGAATCCTTGGGTATAATGGGCCAAAGCCATTAGGTATAATGAAAATTGTTTTCTTGGTTGTCATACCATCCATCTCCATCAACAACTGGTTAAGGACTCTGTCCACAGTACCACCAGCATCCCCAACACTGCTTCCACACTGCAAACATGCAAACCAATTATGCATCACTAGTCAGATCCTATCTCTCAAATAGTTCAAACAAAATGAAAAAACCCACAGTTTCACGCAGAGTGGAGTAGATGGATTGCTAGAGCCCACTGAAAAATCTCTGTAATATCTCATAAATAAATATAATGGATGGCACATTCTTCTCAGCCTCCTCAAAAGCCTTCCAGATATTTCTTTCACTTTCTCCAGCCAACTTTGACATGATCTCAAATCCATTGATATAGAAAAAGAAGGCACTGATTTCATTTGCCGCTGCCCTAGCAATTAAATTTTTCCCACAAATAGGAGGCCCATAGAGTAGAATACCCTTTGAGGGCTTCACACCAATAGATTTGAAGAGATGTGGACATCTAAGAGGAAGCTCTACCAATTCACAAATCACGTAGAGCAGTGCAAATGGATTGCTAGAGCCCAAAGCAGTCTGGAAAATAGAACGAGCAAGGACCTGCTTGCAACAAGCAACATAATGAGTGTGGACACCTGAAGATAAATATCTAGACTAATCACCAATCAGGATGTCATTGGTGATTAGTCTGGATATTTATCTTCAATTTTTTTTAAACACTCTGTATTTTGTCAAAATTTTGACTCATTGTGGTCGATGTTTTGACTCACCTTCGTCAAAAGCCTAGCCTAGTTTGGTCTAAAAATTGACAATTCTATGTCGAAATGTGGCATTGTGGGTTTGTCATCCTGGTCAGAGCCTCTAAATATTTCAACCAATATTGGTCTAAAGTGCGATGAAATGTGGTCAAAATATGACCATCGCGAGTTTGGCATCCTGGTTAGAGCTACCAAATATTTCAACCAGTATTGGTCTAAAGTGCGATGGACTTAGGTCAAAATATGACCGCAGTGAGTTTGGCATCCTGGTCGGAGCAACCAAATATTTCAGCCAATATTAATCTATATTGGTCGAATGATCGACCAATATACCAGCACTTGCTAATGTTATTTTTAACCAAGATTACCTTCGATTTTGACCAATATTGGTGTCAATCATTCTACAGTTGCAGAAATGGGTCGATATTTTGATGCTGATAATAGCGACAAACCAATTCGTCGACTATTCGACCAAGTTGGGTAGAAACTTCGACCAATAGTGTGTCAAAAAATGGTGTAAAATGTACTAGTGTATGGCCTAGCCATAGCTTTCTATTCACTCTATCTCTTCTAATTTCCATTCAAGAACATGTTTATTTTAACTAAGATCTTTCATTTCAAATTTAGTAAAAAGTTGACTCTTAGTTTTGGAATCATACATTTCCTTTTACCAATGAATAACATATCAACATATAATGCAATGTACAAAAAATTTCCACCATAAAATTTATAATAAACATAATGAATATATTTAGAATGCTTAAATCTCAAACTCAACACATATGTATCAAATTTTTGATACCACATCCTAGAGGCCATGATAAAAGAATTTCTTCAATCTACAAACCCAATTATTTTTACCTTATACCATAAAGTGCTATATCTATGTCATATAAATATCCTCTTATTAGGATTAACAAGACAGAAATAACAATTACATGCAAATATAACCAATATCAAAAAATAATAAACCACACAGAAGAGAACACAATACACAAAGATTTAACATGGTTCACCCAATCCCTGGGCTACATCCACCAACATCGAGTCCAATATTATTATTATCCATTGATTACAACCTTATTACAATCCATAATCCCTTATAGCTCAATTCTACCGCAAGTACTAAAATCATACATAATGAAATCCCTAACCCTAAGCCATATTATACAATATTTTTCCGCTTTAGCATTATAATGAGTTATACTATGTCGGCCCAAAAATAGCTGAATAGTACTTTCCTGGATAGTAATTTCCTGATCACTCACCACAAGCTAACACCTCCTATAATTCATTATGAAGGAAATTAATTATCACATAAATTTTCTTGACCTCTAAATCATGAGTAGAAAAAATAGAAAGAAAAAATCTAACGGATGTCATTTTTACAATAGGATAAAATATCTCACCATAATAAACACATTAAAACTAAGAGTATCCTTTTGAAAAAAACCTAGTTAATAATTCTCAATACCTCTATCTAAACCAATATTTTTCTTCAACGCTCATTTGCAACCAACATGTTTTCATTCTTTAGGAAATGGTACAAGATCCCATGTTTTTGTTGGAATTATGGAAAGGTGTATACTGAGAGGGGAGGGGTGAATCAGTATCCTTAAAACTTTTCAAACTAATCCTTGTAAAAATCAACTTCAATAACTGACTGTATATATTACATTCATCATACATTCAATACGATAACTGAAATGTAAATACATGTAAGTAAATCGATAAAACATACATAAAACCTCAATACACATGACACATGTATTTTGGTATCACAGAAGCCCTTGTTAGAAGGTAAAAACTATGGTGGGGATGGAACCCACAAAATTTCACTTCTGTAGAAATAAAGATATTGGTTAAGGCTTACAAAGATTGATCACTTCCGGTGAACTTACCTTGTTAGGAGTAACAATAAGATCAGCTAGATCTACCTGGTTAAAGGACTTTAGCAACACAATACATGTGTGCACTCTATTAAGAGATTTAAATAAGAACTGTTAAGTCCACTCTGTTAGGAGATTTTGAATCTACTACAATTGCTAGAGAGTAATAGTGATATATGACCTGAATGAAATACAAATCAAATTGTTGATATCAGATCCTTTAAATACAATAAAGATATCACCTTTTTGTGATGAGTATATCCTTTTGAACTTCTCGGTAGCCTTATAACTATTCTAATAAACTGAATACTTCTGTCAAAATCCTTTTGTCAAAAACCCATCTAATCTTCATATGTCCTTGAGTGTGGCTACTTCTTGATGATACATGTCAAAATGACATCCTTACAAATTTTATATCAAACTGACCTTGACCTAATTGGGGTTTTACATTTATCTTAGAAAACCTAAGATCAACAGTTCATAAGATTAACCTAAATCATCATTACATAGGAATCATCATTCATTAAATGATTACATCCGCAATAAATATTCACCTCGATCTTGGTAAACTATTTTCTTGCTCAACAAAAAGTTGTTCACCTTAAACTATGTGTCATTCCAAAATTTTATGTGAACTCTGGATTACTCGGTGAATGATGTCTCTCGATCTCGGTGTTTACTAGCACTCGGTAATCCTGTGTACTCGGTAACTATTATACTCGATAATCTCTCTTCTTGGTGACTACTATGTATTGATAACTGACTGAACTTTCTTCCTATATTAACCGACTGTACAAATGAATACTAATGACAACACTTAATCCATGTAGGACTAAAATTCTCCCCCTTTGGCATTAGTATCAAAAACTTATATGCATGTTGATTATAAAATTTTGAATACTCAAAACCAAAAATGTGTAAACTCAGTAACTCCCCCTATGAACATGCTCGGTAGATATACATGTTGGCAATTTGGATAAGTAGGATATCACAATGTTGTCATTATAGAAACATATATTCAGCATTGAGACAACATAATCAGAGGAAGAAGTTCTGTATGAGTGCACATGAAAATTGTCTAAGTATAATAGTGTTTATCAGTCTTCACAGAGACCGTTTTGATTAGCGACATTCACAGAAGTAGGTTCAGTGCATGCGCACTTGAACATAGATAATGTAATGTATATCAAAGCTACATCTAAGAGTGCAAGTCTGTACGACATGTACGGAAAGAAATATCGATGTTTTATAGAGACAGTGTTGAGTCGACCAGAACAAAGCAGCGATAAGAATATGATTATATTGAGTTAAGGGATTATTTTGTTTATAAAAATAATGACTTAACTAATTAGGGACAAAATCCTAGTTGTTAACCCTAAGGTAACATGTAACAACTTTATGTTTTGAGAAGAGTATAATGTATTGTAAGCCGACAGGAAAGTTATTTTGTAATAACTTGTATATAAGTAAGAATAATGTAATGCGGAGAAAAAGAAGTTGAAATAATATAATATATGATGTGAAATTGTAAGTTCTAAGAAAGAAAAGAAGCAAGTATTGTATATCAGTGCGGAGAGCCTACAAAGCTAGATCAGAGTAATAAAGTTATTCGACAACAATAAAAGGTTTTTGTATTCTACCTTTTGTATCTGAAGTTATCATTGTTTATTGCATGTTTGTGCAGTGAGCTCATCTTGCATACATCTATGTTTTGTAATATAAATTCCTAACAGGGTTGAGGCTTCTAACAAGGCCTAAAGTCCCTTAACCAGAACAAAGACACTATACAAATGTAATAGAATCCTAACAGGGTCAATATCCTTAACTAGATACTTTTGATTAGTGGAGCAGTTGTTGGTATCATCCCCACTAGGGTTTTCCCTTAGCCAGGGTTTCCTTGAGAACAATCATGGTGTTATGGGTTCATTCATTTTATTGTTATGCTTACTATTCAGTATAATTAGTTTAGTTTCTTATGCAAGATACAAGTTAATTTTATATATCCATAATTGGGCAAAAGTAAAAGTTTGTGAAATACTAATTCACCCCCCCTCTCAATATTTCCTATTTATATGATGCAATCAAGGATGGTGGATCAAATGAAGGAAAGTCCAAACCTTGCAACCAATAGAATTACACAGTGGATTACTCAACAATGAAACACAAAGTAATTGTTTAACACTAATTTTCATTAACATGCCCAGCTATAAGGCCTTCTAGGTTAGGGCCAATTACAATCAGAAAACAATTCTATAAGATCCACAACTAGATCTAATATAATCTCAGCTAGTTCATCTTTGAAGACAATCAGAAGCCGATGGAAACCCTAAGGTAGATCTAAACTCAAGCTCGCAAGCCTCCAAGCAATCTCCTTGTTCCCAAGTTTGCAAACCCCTAGCTCTGCTACAAATGAATATTAGATTACAATATGATTTGCAAGAACATCAAGAACTTTTCCACAATTATGCTCTCAAGGTTCACATCTGACTTCTAGATCTGTTAAGTTCTCCCAGTCATGATCTCCCAAAATCCACCTTAAACATCTACCCAAGACCTCCTTAAATACTAATCATCAGCCACAAGTCGGCAAGATGAAACCCTTAACTCCCCAAAATAATAATTAAATGCCATACAAGTTAGCTTACAAATGTATACAAACATTTAATTCTGCATGTTGGCCCAAGACAATGGCTACCAACAATTAATTCACCAAGTCAGCTCAAAAAATCACACAGAACTCCAGTCGGTAAACTAGAACTACCGAGTGATAGTAAAATAACTGAGCAAGCCAAGCATCATCGAGCACCAGTGTTGACTGAGCACCGTAGGCATGACCGAGTAACACTTTCACCAAGTGCTAGAGACTACTGAGTTCCTTCAGTGACCGAGCTTCCTTCAATGACCGAGACCATCGGTCAAGGCTGCAACTGAGTAACACAGGCCAAAATACAAACATTCCATGCAGTTTCACTGAGGACACAGAATGCCCTGCCTTAACCTTGGATGCCCCTGCATCAGACACCCCAAGTTCAGAAAGATGTTCATATGTGAGAATATCATCTTCTAGGATTTAGTACATAAATCCCAAACTGGTTCTTCACATACAAGTCCTCCACCTTTTATGCTTGCAAATTCTTCCACTTTAGTTTCCTCTGTCTCTTCAAGTCTTTTCTTTATAATGTACAAGTTAATTCTCCATACTAATCATTCATTTTCTCTGGATCCACAATCTCAACTCGGCTACCAATACTCAGGCTTCTCCTACCGAGCATTATATCCATCAAAGGTATTAGTGAAAACTTCCTATCATCCTTCTCAACAGTAAACACATTCCAGACATAGTCATAAATAGCTCTGCAATCATATTGCCAAGGTCTACCAAGCAATATATCACAACTATTCATCTTCACAATGTCTCAAAGCACAAGATCCTTGTACTGGCCAATCTAAACATCAATGAAGCATTGTTCTCTAACTTCCAAAGCATGAACATCTTGTAACCAGCCAATCCTATAAGGACAAGGATGTTTCATTCTATTCAAACCAAGTTTTTGAACCAAGTCCTTAGCAACAAGGTTATCAGTACTACCACTATTAACAATAACATCATAGAGTTTACCTTCAGTCTTGCATCGGGTCCTAAACAAGTTACTCCTCTGATAAGGTTCATCCTTTGTACCGAGAAATGTTTGTTGAAGCAACAAGTTCTCTGATTCAGGTTCATTTTGAATGTTCTCAATCATCACAATAGTTTTTCGGTCAACCTTCTTCTATGTACACTCAAAATAATGGTGTCCTTCCTCTCCATAGTTATAGAAAGTACCTTTAAAAATAACTTTACCTATCTTCTTCTTTGGTTCCACAGGTTCCTGTTCATTTTTTACATCAATCAGTTTATCCTTCACCGAGTGATCAACCTTTTCTTTCCCTCGGGAGTTACTAGGTTGTTTCCTCTTCAACTTATCTTCTACCTTCAGAGCATACTGATAAGCATCTTCAATAGAATCAATCTTCAACATACCAAGCTCCTCCTGAATATATAATCTCAGACCATTCACATACTGAGCTACCTTTTCCTTACCAAGCTCTTGGTGTCCAGACCAAATAGTAAGTTTGTAGAACTCCTCGGTATAATCTTCCACAGACAAATACTTCTGTTTCAAATTTTGTAACTTCTTAAACATGTCAAGCTCATAGTCAGCCGGTATGAACTTAGATTTCCACTTAGTCACCATCAATCTCCACTGATTGATCTTTGTTTCACCTTCATCTTCTCAATCTCTCTGTAGTTCCTTCCACCAAAGAGTAGTATGTCCTTTCAACTTTGTCTATGCTAATCTCAAGTTCCTTCCACCAAAGAGGGTCTTCAATTTCTTCCAACTCAAAGAAATCTTCAAGTTCACCAATCCAATCAATCAGATTGTCAGGTTTCAAAGTACCAGAGAAAGTAGAAACTTCCATTCGATAAATACTAAACTGAGAAGCAGGTCTAGGCAACTGAGCAGCTCTATCTTCACTAGATCTATTCCTCCGCTCATCACTACTAGATCCAACAGTCTAAAATTCTTCAGTAGCTTCTTCATAGCCATCCTCAATACCAACATTTTGAGGTATGCCAGTAACAGTTCTCATGATCTCGGTGACCATATCATTCGTCATCAATTCCATCTCAGATCTAAAATATGATTTCACCTTCTCTGTGATCCGGGATTCAACAGTATCACAAAGATCAAAAATAACTCTAGGGTCCAATCTTCTTGGAGGCATCTTTAAAAATAAGAGAAACCCTCTGTAAAAAACCCTCACCAACCACCTTGTGACAATTTCCAAGTTGTAAATAAGTCAGATCTCAACCTGCAATCTTACAAACAACTAGGGCACAATTCCACAAGTTTAGTGCTTCAGATCTATAATCTAGATTGTGCTCAATCTCTTTGCCAACAAGATCAACTTTGCAAGATCAGCCTTGCTAGGTCAACCTTCTGCTTCAACAAGATCAAACTCTCTCTCTGATACCACCTGATGCAGTTAAGGATGGTGGATCCAATGAAGGACAATCCAAACCTTGTAGCCAACATAATTACATAGCGGATTACTCAATAATGCAACACAAAGTAATTGTTTAACACTAATTTTCATTAACATGCTCAGTTGTAAGGCCTTTCGGGTTAGGGCCAATTACAATCAGAAAATAATTTTGCAAGATCCACAACTAGATCTAATACAATCTTAGCTAGTTCAGCTCTGAAGACAATCAGAAGCCGGTGGAAACCCTAAGGAAGATCTAAACTTGAGCTCGCAAGCCTCCAAGAAATCTCCTTGTTCCCAAGTTTTCAAACCCCTAGCTTTGCTACAAATGACTATCAGATTACAATCTGATGTGCAAGAACATCAAGAACTTTTCCACAACTATGCTCTCAAGCTTTGCATCTGACTTCCAGATCTGCTAAGTTCTTCTAGTCTTGATCTCCCAAAATTTGCCTTAAACATCTACCCAAGCCCTCCTTAAATACTAATCATCAGCCACAAGTCGACAAGATGAAACCCTTAACTCTCCAAAAAAATAATTAAATGCCATACAAGTCAGCTTACAAATGTATACAAACATTTAATTCTACATGTTGGCCCAAGAAAATGGCTACCAACAATTAATTCACCAAGTCGACTCAACAAATCACATAGAACTCCAGTCAATAAACTAGAACTACCGAGTGACAGTAAAATAACCAAGCAAGCCAGGCATCACCGAGCACCAATGTCAATCGAACACTGCAGGCATGACCAAGTAACACTTTCACTGAGCACCAAAGACTATTGAGTTCCTTCAGTGATCAAGCTTCCTTTAATGACCAAGACCGCATGTTATGCAAGAATCCCCCTAGAAAATTGCATCGGTCAATGCTACAACTGAGTAACACTGGCCAAAATACAAACACTCCATGCAATTTCATTGAGGACACAGAATGCCCTGCCTTAACCTTCGATGCCCCTGCATCATTCTAACAATTTGTATCAAAGCTTAGTTACTCATAACAAAGTTATTAGGAGAAAACCTAAAAGCTTGAGTAAGATCTCTATGGATATGGATCAATTACAGAAAAATCTTGATGAAGCTCTTGAATAGATTGATATTCTTACTGAAGAAAGAGATACACTAAAGAACAAATATGATAATGCGAAAGATTACATTGAGAAACTAAAAGAAAAGATAGAAGATCTGAAATCAAAGAAAGAACCTACAAGTCAAGTCAAGGAATGTAATGAAGTTTCAAAACTAAAGAAAGAAAATGAGATCCTTAAATGTGAACTAAAGATTGTAGATCTAAAGTTAATCTTAAAAGATGATAACAACAAAGATGAATCAAATTTGAAGTTTAACAATGTAGATTTGAGATCTAAACTTACTAAAGTGACATATGAACTTGAGACTACAAAATTATAGTATACTGAACTTTAAAAATACAACAAAATTGTGAAAGGAGAACTAACTCATTCTGAACAACATCTTGAGAAACTATATTCTAGTCTAGTGAAAAGATTGATGAACATATTTCTTATCAAAAACCCTCTTATGATAAAACTGGTCTTGGATACTTTGAAGATAAATTCCCAAAGAAGATTGAAGAATGTAAAGAACCAGATCTGGAACAACCTGAGAATAAAGAAGAAAATAAACTAGATGAATCTAACAAATCTGAAGATATACCTAATCCACCTAAGAAAGATGAACCACCTAAAGAGATGCGAAGAGAATTAAAAGGTAGATGTTTTTCATGCAATTCTTTTGGACACATGAAAGAGATTATGAAGGTAAGCAATTCAAACCTATTTTTGGTTATTGTTACAATTGTCATGGTTTTGGACATAGATCTATTGATTGCAAGAAACCTAGATCTAATGATAATGGTAATAGCAGAATGTTAAGAAATACTAACCTTGCAAAAAAGCAACCTATTGGAGAAATGTGAACACCAACAATAGTCAGAAAGAATGTTGCAGTAACTAGGAAGAAATTGATTTTGTTAAAGCTACAGATCAAGAGAGCACACTTAGTATACTAGGAAATTAGACAGGTGAAGTATTTGAGAGTAAGTGTGAATCATTTCCAAATTCATCTCAAAGCAATTAAGCAACAAATTTCATGAACTATGTATTAGAATAAGAAACATAATAGTATAGAATTTAGAGTAAGTTGAATTAAGCCTTGCAAAGTTAATATGAGCTAGTATATGATATAAGGAAGCTACGGTTAAGAGCGCATGAATTTATGAACATGTATGCGAGTACATGAAAAGAATGAAGTTTTACATATAACCAAGATCAAATTTTGGCATGAATGCACTTAAAAATTAATATGATGACAATGTCTTGAAAGATTTGAAGGATAAAAGATGATTATTGACATCATTTGATCATTCAAGTGTTTACAAGAGATATAGAGAGCTAGCCAGTGGAGATTGAAAGAAGTTTGTAAGATTTGGAGATAGATTCTTTGCCAGATCTACACAAAGCCCTAAAATCATGATTTTGAGGTATTTAACTAAGAATTCATTACTAAAGCAGTTACTTTTCAGTGGAATCATGGATGCATCACTAGTTCACAACATTAGAGACACAACTATACCTAAGATGAAGAAGGAATTAGTAGAACCCTTAGAGGAAGATCCTAGTTTGGCTTTATCGACCCTTCCAGACGGAGTTTTACATTTGAAATATGTAAAAGGGTATTTGAAATGCAAGTTTGAAACAGTAGGAGATGGTAGTTTAACCATGGATTACAACAAGATATACAAATAAGACATGACCTACAAAGAAGGATTTGAACATTCAGGTCAAATGGACATTATTAAGTACACATTTCACTATGAATTTTAGAATGACGAATGGACCAAAATCATTTTAAGCAGAATCCATAATGCAAAGTTTTGGTTGGATGATAGAGCTATAGATATTATAGTTAATCTTATACATGAGGTTACAGGATTTTCTAAGATAGGAGTAATTCCTTTAAATGAGAAGAATGTTAAGAAAATAGTGTTGGATAACACCAAGTCTTCATATAATGGAAGAGGTGTAGTCATAAGCAAGATTGAACAAGATGATGTGAGATATGTATGTAAGATATTAACTACAAAATTTTGTACAAGTTCTAGGGAAGATGACATGGCAGCAGGTATGGTGCAATCAGCCTACCTTATGTGTATTGACAAAGTTTAAGTAGATATGTGTGAGATTCTAAGAATTCAGCTAATTGAAAATCTTGAGAAGATCAAGAAGACTAAGAATTCCCAGTTTAGATTCTCATCCCTGATCACTTATATGTGTTTCCATTTTTTAAGGAGATTCCCTTACACTATAGGAGTTGATTGGAATGATGGCATAAATTCAATGGATAGAATCACTAAGGTATATTTAAGAAATCCCATTGATAAAGTGAATGAGAGTGCAACCCTTGTCATTAAGACCTTTCAAAATGAAATGAAAAGAAGATCAAGAATTCCACCATCTATCGTTGATAAATACAAGAATGAAATATGTTTCTTAGTGGATACTGATTTTACCTACATTGAAGCAGTAGAACCAAGGTTAGAATTCATAGATCCTCTTGAGTATGAGATATCTGAAGAAGTTAAAGGATATGTAAGAAGAATACTTAAAAGTAGTTTGGATTCCAAGAGTTCCAGATTTGGAACATATGAAGAAAATTTTAGTACAACACAATAGTCATAGGTGCAAAAATTGGCAAAGAAAAGAGTAGATAGCACAATAAAGATCTTAAAGGATACACATATGACCGAGCATGAATTCAATATTGCAAAGTAGACAACATTAGCTATTAGAGATATAGGATAGAAGGAAGTTTTTTTAGTTCCACCATTGACAGCCCATGCAGCCATTGTTGAAGATATTCAAAATATTGAGGAAGATATTGTAGAATTGGATGTGCCAGCAGTGAGAAAATCTACTAGATCTACCTCTACTACACCAACTAAGAGATTGAAAGAGATGGCAAGTGGACCAGGCAAGAGGTAGAAAACCATCTTTTCTCTAGTAGAAAGGATAAGGACATCAAAAGATAAACCACATGCAGATGAAGAGGCAAACAACAACAAAAAGAAGCAATGGAAGCCAAAGATTGATAAAGTGAATCCTTTGATCATTAATGAAGGAGATTTCACTAAGTTAAATAAGTATTATGAGATGTATAACAACTTTAAGAAACTAAATCTTGAGAATGCAATTGTTAGACACATGATTCTTGCTGACAAGAAGTTTGAAGACAAAAAACAAGATTCTAGATAATCTTTGTGAGAAGTTAGTGAACAGGGAAAAGAGAGCAATAGAAGAAGATAAAGGCATTAGAGAAAGATATGTAAGGAATATTTGTGAGATAAAAGATGAAGACCAATTCAAAGAAATCATGAAAAAAATTAGCACACATCTGAGAAGGAAAAGAAGGACAGTTCTGATAATGGGAGGAAACTATGAAGAGATCAATAGAGAAACTGAGGAAGCGGTTGTAAAAGTAATGACCTCTGGACCAGAAGAGATATTCAGTGAATTTGAACCAACAGTAGAAGCAGAACCACAAACTGAATCATCACCAATTCTGCCACCCTCCATCAACATTGATGATGAGTCAATGAATATTGAAGGCAAAAACATCACCATAGACATAGAAGAAAATCCATTTGATCACCAAGGAGAAGATGTTGGCAATTTGCTAGAAGGTATTGAGCAGAAGGATCAAGCAGCAAATAAGGAGGAAGAAGTAGTAGGAACCAGAGAAGAAGAGAAGAAAGAAGAATTATAGGTTAAGATAGTAGAGGAGAAGCATGCAGTACAAGAAGAACATATTAAAATCATCTCACTGCAAAAGAGCACAATAGAAAACCTATCTAGATCACCCATGGAATCAGTTTTGGAAAGCTTCGGAGTTGAAGTTGATGATGATGATCAAATAGATTTGATCTCACCTCTAAATAAAATCATCAAAAAGAACAAGAAAGTGAAAATATTGGAAGGAGTGTTACTTGATGAAACCAACAAACTTCAAGGAGTTATATCAACTCAAGTTAGTGAGGTTGATCCCTAAGCCAAAGAAAAATAGGTAATGAGAATTTTTGATAGTGAATTTAATAATCCATCAGATATTGCATCAGTTAAAACTCAAGCAGCTCCTGATGCATAGCTATTTGAAATCACTTGTCAAAATATTAGAAATGATTTGGATAATTTGGATGTATGTATAAAAGAACTAAGGAAATGCTCAGAGAGAGGAAAAACATTGTACAACCAGTGTTCATTAGCACACAACCACACATCAGAAATTTCAGAGAAGATAAGGAACCAAGTGTTAGAGTAATCAGTTAGTTTCTTTACTCTATTTTGACTTAAGCTATCTCTTAGGTGCATATAATTAATATTTTATACTAATTATATTACGCAACCTAGCTTTTCTTCTTTTTAGGGTTTTGTTCACTTTTATAGGTTGAACCTTGTAATTATTTTTCATTATCTTGGAATACAATTTCTCTCACACCGCTGAGATTTTCCAAGCTCTTGCTTTTTTGTTTTCTTGGTTTCCTTTTAGCAATAGGTTATTTTCATGTAGGTGTTCTTGGCATTCTGTAAAGTTGGATTTCTCAACTTCTACATGGTATCAGAGCTTCCCTGCTGCTGCCTGGTTTGAGGGTTTTTTGGAGCCATGATTTGAAGACGAAAGCCACAGCTCTTCTGGTCTTTTCTCTATTGTTTTTTATTGGATCTAGGGGGTTCCTTTTTTTTGGAGCACTTTCAGCAAAAACCAACCCCATGATTGCGTCTAGAAGGCCCAAAAACCCTTATTTCCATATAAAACTTGTCCTATTTGGCCTCCGGGGCTTCTAGGTGAATTTTACAGCCTCCTAGGGCCGTATGACTTAAAAACTAAGGCAAATTTTTTTTTTTAAAATCAAAAAGTGCATTTTTTTGGCATTTTTGGCTGTAGGCAGCAGCACAACCAGTGCGCCACCACCGCACCACCCTGGCGCAATCGGAGCTCAGCCTGCACTCACCCGTAGCCGGCAGTGCAACCGGTGCACCACCCCAGCCACCGCCGGACCCTCCACCAGCGCAGCACCACCTAGGTGCCACCCGGGAGCACCCGGCCACCACCTCTACTAATGGCCCGCCACCTCGGCCCCTGCACTACCCACCTGCACAGAGGTGATGTCACTTGCCAAAAAGTTTTTCCGGCTGGTTTCTAAATTTTTCCAGCAATTTTTCAATTTTTTTTTTAACTATTTTTTTTCGGCAATGATGTCAACATAGGTCATGATGACATCATCGATAGGCTCGTGACGTGCAGACGGCCATCAATTTTTTTCCCAGGACTGATTTTTTCCAAAGAGTCTATTTTCAAAGGTGCTATTGGTTTTTTTGCCATAACTTGTGCATATGGTGTCCATTTTTCAAAAATGAAATATCATCGAAAAAGTCTTTCCGAGATGGACGTAATGATGCTAGTTTGGTTGTCTGACTCGACCATTTGAGCTCTCATTTTTGGTGAAGTAGAAGCTTCAGTTTCCTCCCTCTCTGTATCTGGCATCCAGGTTTTCTTCTCAAATTTGTGCTTTCAATAATTGTTTACTTATTGTACAGGGGCTAGATTTATACATTGTGGGGGGTGCTCTTTATATCTATTATTTACTTTAGAAAAGACCCTTCTACTTCTGTCTTCTTCTTCTCTTAATGTTAGACCCCTCTATGGCCCAGTTGACTCCTCACAACTATCACACTTGGGAATGATAGATCACTAGATTGCTTATGGAAAAAGGGCTATGGTCATGTTTTGATGAGACTCAGCCAGTTCTACAGAGGCCTTATGAGGCTCTTATGCAGAGGAACAAGATGGATGAGGCAATGGGCCTCACTGCAATGAACATTTCAGATGGGTTGTTGTTCCACCTAGATGTTTTGACCACACCCAGGGATATGTGGAACAAGTTTTCCACCTTGTTTGGCATAATGAATCAATTCAGGGTTCTCCAGATAGATGCAGAGTTCACCTCCTTGGTACCTGAATCATTCACCAACATTGAGGACTTCTTAATGAAGTTCAAGTCTCTTCAATCTATTTTACAGGTTGTTGGAAAGATGAAGTCAGATGATGAGTGTATCTTTCTGATACTCTCAAAGCTTCGTGACCCTTATCATATTTTCACTTCTACCTTCTACTCTAGTATGGATGCACTGGGTGCATGACATGTTATGCCCTCTTTTGAGAGCTTCTATGACAAGTTGACTCATGAGCAGTCCAAGCTCAATCAGATGGATTCACTTACAGGTTCACAGTCACATGCATTTCTTGCCAAGGTACCTTAGGATACATAGGAGCTGAAGCTGAAGTAGACATTTGATTCCTCTTCTCAGCACTCTACTGGCCCACCATCTTCTTCTAAGAAGGAGAAATAGAAGACTGAGAGCCCTACATGTTCCTATTGTTAGAAGGGGCCTCATGATGAGTCACATTATTTTCAGAAGAGATTTGATGGCTATGAGAAACAAATCACAGATTTGCAAGCTCTCCTTCAGAAGAGCACTATTTCCTCTCCATCCTCTTGCACCTCACAGGGGTCTGCTTTTCAGTCTTCTACCTCATCTTCAACATCTGGACAGGATTTTGGACAGGGTCATGCATTACGGGCTTCCGTTGCATCCCCTTCACAGGTCCCTTGGATACTAGATTCAGGTGCTTCTCACCATATGGTGTCTTCTCCAGATATCTTCTCTTCTATTGAGGCTTCTCCTATTCCTCACATTCTCATGGGGAATAACACTGTTATGCCAGTTTGTGGGAAAGGTTCTATACACATTCAAGATGACACATTCAATGATGTATTGTATGTTCCATCTCTGTGTACAAACCTCCTCTCGATTTATTAGATTACACTCAGTGGGTAAGGGAAGATAGTTGAGTTCACGCTAGATTTAGTCTTCATTCAAGATAGTGTGACAAATGGCATTGTTGCTACAAGGACAGTTGATCATTCCACCCATCTCTACACCTTCTCACACTTTGTTCCACCATCTCCATTATTAGAGCACAACTCTCCTCTTCTGCGAGAGCATCATGTGGGACAGTCAGGTCACTTGAACCTCTATGTTGTTCTTGAGACCACTTCTGTGACTACCTCACCTCATCTTGTTGGGGTTTCTTCTCTTAAGCATGACTCTTCTTCAGCACTGCCAATGTAGTACCTCCTTATTTTGCTTTTAGTTTTTCAGATGCCATACTCTTTTAGGCCACATTGTTGTGTGCAGATTTTATTATATTAGTGACTATTGATGAGCTGGATTATGGTTTTGTTTATGATTATGTGATGTCATGTTTGGATATTGATATATATTATGTTGAGATGTTTCATGTTTCAGTTGGATTATGATGTACTTACCCCATACTGGCATGTGTATGGTGCTCATATGTATGTATATGTTTTATTTGTCTTTATGGTAGAGGGTAGAGGCGTAGTTACTCACTTTGTCGAGATCCACATGACTGACCATACCCTATCGTTGCTTGTTATATGTTGTATGTACATGCTTTGTTTTTTGATGACAAGTTTGCAGGTACAGGGCATCATCTTCCTTGAATTGGTAGGAGTGAGCGTGCCCATAAATACTCATCTCAATGGTAAAGAGGGGAGATGACAGATAGACCCAAAACCCAATCCTTAGCCTATTTATCCTAATTATTAGATAAGTATCTGTTGACTACCGTATCCAGATTTGTCAAGGTGATAGTTCGCGATACCCTTCTTTGAGTCTACATGTTTATTTGTTGATCTTGATTTATTGTTGTTTGCATATGTGGTTTTCTATTATTATGAAATTTAATATTAAAATTGGAAAATAATATTAAATTTATTTCCTAAGTTATTTTATGATTATTAATTAATTAAAAATCAAATATTAGGATATTTGATATTAATTAATTAATTGTGTGAAAATATATTTGAACTGTCCATTAGTTATTTAATTAATATATTGCATGATTTAATGATGTTAGAATATTAAATTATTTAATAATGGATTTTAATATTAGCATGTGTTATATTAAGTTTGAATATGTCATTTTTTTCAAAAAGGAGTCAATTTGTCTTTTGTAGATTAAAATGAGTTGTGCATAAAAATATTTATTTTTAATTACTAATTAGTAATTTCTCTCAACAAAAGAGGGAGAGTTTGATTAGGAGTCCTTGTGTGAGTCATCTAGGGTTTTGCTTGTTTAGTGGAGTTGAATCCCTAATAGGGGGATTTTGCATTCATTTGGAGTGAATCAGTTTTGTGAGAGCAATTTTGGAGAGAGATTTTGGGGGTTTTATGCTTTCTTTGTGTTCTTGAGATTTTGGAGATTGTGCATGATTTCTGGGTGAAGATTGCTTGCTTTGGATTTGGGAATTTCTTGTACTGTGACTCAGAGCTTGCAGGTTGAGCTTTTCTATTGGCAGTTCTAGATTGTATTCATCTCATAGGCATTTCAATTCAGCTTCTAGCATTGGAATTGAGGTAGGGTTTGAAGAGATTCTATTCAATTCTTTTTGTGTAAATTTTGATAAATTCATTGTGTTTGGTTTATTTCTTTGGTTTCATTGTATCTGTTTTGCTTTACTAGTATTTCTAGGTGTTAGAGAACCCATATTTCTTTCATTTCATATTTTTATACAGAATTGGCATAGTAGGGATATGTTATTGAAATTTTGAGAGAAAACTCATCCTAGATCACTTAGGAAATGAAAAATTAAACTAGCTATAGTTTGAACTATTGAATAGACAAAATAAATAAATGGGTTGTCTTCAAAAATCCATTTTGGGTAAAAATTCACTATTATGTGTAAAAATTTCATTTTCCGTCAAAAATGATAGTTTAAAAAAAATTAACAATAAATGACAAAAACCACTCTCTTAAACCCAATTTATTTGATGTAAATTAAACTATTAAGTTAGGAGAATAGGACAAAATAGAAGAGGAAACCAATATGTTTCTATCTTTGAAAATTTGACTATATTTCCATTTCTGGAAATAAATACACAGGCCTGGTATTTTCCATTTTTGAAAATGAACCAGACCTGTTAAATATATATATATATATATATATATATATATATATATATATATATATATATATATATATATATATATATATATATATATATATATATATATATATATATATTGTATTAGAATCTGAGAAAATTAAAATATATTTTTATATATAAAGTACTTTCTTTGTGAAAAGGATTGAAAAATTAAAATTCAAATGTTAGCTGGGGTGGGGGCCACCAAAATCCCCAACCCCATAGCCCTGTCGCATGGGATTTTTCTAGGTACCATGCGCAACACATAATAGTATGCACGGTACTATGTGCAGTACTATGTACTGCGCATGGGGGGCCACACATGAAGGAAGGAGGGCAGTGGGGGTTTGGGTCCACGTGCCCCCCCCCACATGTCACTCAATTTGCTTTTCTTTAAAAGCTAAGTTATTATTGTTAAAAGCTATGTTTGTATTTGTTAATTTTAATTTATGTTTTTAAGGTTTGATAAAATGTTGTTGTTTTATTAAAATTTGTTATTTATATTAAGTTTTGTTAATTTATCATGTTCTGTTAATTATAACTTTATTAATAATAAATTTTGTTACAATGAGAGTTAGTTAATTTGATTAATTAGTTAATTTGTTTAGAGATAAAAATTATTGATTTACTAAATCTTGTTAATATACTTTTATTTATTAGCTTTAACAAATTTTGTATTTGGAACTCAATTTTCTAGTAGATTTTCTTTTAGTAATTATTATTTAGCAAAAATAATTGGGTTCAAGGATTCTAATTATCACTGGTATTGTGTTAGTGAATTCTTATTAAGGAATAATTAAATCTAATTGGCAAATTAAATTAGGTTTTATTAACTAATTTGATTACGAGATCATTATGTCATCGAGCCTAAGAATGGTTTATATATAATATTTAGTTTTGTCATTGATGCATTTACAATTATACACTCGAACTTAATTTTTAATTTAGCATTGAACGTATAGGTTATCTGATATTGGTACATGCATCATTTATATTGAAATTGGCTGTTTTCCACAATATAGTTTTATCTTTCCTAGATGTTGAGTTTATCAGTTTAATGGGGACTAGATGACCTAGGAGAGACAGAGGCTTGGGAATGGTCTATTGTTCATGCTATTTCTTATGTTTGGCGTGAGTGTGTATTGTTTATATTCTAGTTGATCTTATAGGCTCATGTTGTACTATGTGTTTCAGTGATTATGTTTATGTAGTCAATCCTGGTTTCTATGATGAATCTAGATGTGTGACTAGCTGTTTTATCTGAGATTTGATCTAAGAGAGATCTATGAGCCTAGGGTAGTTTACCTAGACATGTATTAGGAGGTGGCTTGCAATAAGCGTCGGGGCCCACAAGTGGCTACTGTGGATCACTTATTGTAAGTTATTGTAAACAAGTGGTAACCTAATTAAATTAAGGGAAAATAAATGAACCTAATAAGATAGTTTCCTCTCCCATGCTTGAGTGCTAGTACAGACTAAGATGAGGATGAGATGATGCTTGCCGCCTATTGAGGTGTGTGTTCTGGCATAGTTGGTGGCTTCGTCAGTACGAGAAGTCATTGATTCTGTGTATGGTCACTTGAGTGCCAGAATCCAGAGTGATTACCAGGACGAGACTCAAAGGTTAGATGTACATGATGACACCTTCCTACACATAGTCTAGTTATCCTACATGGTCGGTTGCCTCTAGATTAGTGAGTCATACCTTTCACTACTTTTGTTGACCTTGAGTTAGTAAGCTATCAGGATTCCTTTCCTAGTGGTGTTTCCTGATTTGACTTGATTATCCGATTGGGGTCCAATGTTATCTCCTCAGCACAGTGGGGTAGACCTTTGTGGTTCTACATGGATGGGTGGTAGTGATTCTTTACCATTTGAGATTCGACGTCTTGGTACCAATGCTTGATGGTGTCTTTGCAGTTGGATTTCCTTATGTTACTTCTTCATTGATATTCTTTATATGTATATATTCTTTTATTGTAAATCTTGTATTAGATTATCACATGTGATACCTAATCTAGATATTGTAATTTAGTTGTTACAATGATTATTGCACACCCTGCGACATGTGCAATGGATGTATGTTTATTAGAGTTCATGATCATTCATGAAATGTAAACATTATGATGTAATTGTTGTATATAATTTATGGAATCTTTTTTTGATGTTATTTAAAGTGTTATGTTAGTAAGTAATACTACGTCATGGGACCCATTAGATTTGTAACCTGTGTTTGTGATGTGTGTTATGTGAGTTAATGGTTAATGCTTTCATGTGAATGTTTATGTTGTATGTAAAATTTAGAAAATAAAATTGTTCACCAAACTTAGCATCATGTTCTAGGTTAGTTTCTTTTGGGTTCCCTAGTGGGGCGTTACAGCCAGACCTTCCAGCTCCATTCATCAAGCCAGTAGGTGTAGTTGTTGAGGATTCTATAGAGGACACTCATCTCCTCTCTCCAAATAGTGTATGTACATATGTCTTACCACCTACATTGGGGATTCCCTTTCAGGATCATTGTGTCTACTCCTTTGAGCATCAGCTCGGCCTTCTAGTGACATCTCACCTTTCAAGGTTACCTCTTCAGTGCTCACTTCCTTTCACTCCTTTGTATTGGCATCATGGTGGTTTGTTCATTGATCCAAGGGTTCTTTCATTCTGGGGGGTCTTTGGAGCCTTGACCCTCTCTCATGGGGGGGGGGGGGGTTGGTAGCACACATTGTACTTATGGCTTTGAGAGAGTCTCTTGAAGTCATTTTTTGTCTTTTGCTTGCTGTTATATCTCTTTTTGGAGAGGAGTTTTTTCCATTGGGTTTTCTCCTTTGTCTCCAGTTTACAGAGATTTCCTTGTATTGGGTACCTGATCAGGCCTTACCGGGACCCATTTCCTGCTTTCATAGTTGTGCTAGGTTAGCTTTCCTCTAGAGCTTCACTTAAGGGGGGTGTTAGAGTAATCAGTTAGTTTCTTTACTCTATTTTCACTTAAGCTATCTCTTAGGTGCATATAATTAATATTTTATATTAATTATATTGTGCAACCTAGCTTTTCTTGTTTTTAAGGTTTTGTTCACCTTTATAGGTTGAACCTTGTAATTATTTTTCATTATTTTGGAATACAATTTCTCTCACAACGCTGAGATTTTCCAAGCTCTTACTTTTTTGTCTTCTTGGTTTCCTTTCAGCAACAGGTTATTTGCATGCAGGTGTTCTTGGTGTTCTGTGAAGTTGGATTTCTCAACTTCTACACAAAGAAGTAGAGTTGCAAGCCACAGTGAATGATTTGCAAAGTCCTAATGTGAAAATCACAAATATTGAGAAGAAAATAAGAAAAATCTATGATGAGATAAGACTTCTTGAGAATGAAAAATAAATAAAATTGAAGAGATTTTCTCTACTCAGAGGGCATCTAACAATGAAGGTATGTAATGTAGAGAATCAACTAGAAGAATGTCTTTCATCAAAGACATCATATGAAAAGTTTGCATATTCAAACCTTAAGGCAGTTGAGATAGCGTCTTATGGACTATGTGCATTACTCAGCATTTCTGATTCAGTCAAGAAGACATGGGACAAAGAGATTGATAATCTAAAGGCAAATTTTGCAGATTGTGTTGCAAATCTTCTAGCCTTGTAATATTGAAATCAAGGAGGTAAATCAAAATTCTGACATACTTATACATATAGTTGACACCTTTGTGATTGTTGTCAAAGGGGAAGTAGTATAGTATGAAAATTGTGTAAAAATTGTATATATGTAGAAGATATAGATATGCGGAATAACATGAATTATACTCTTGGGGGGAGTATCAGTTTGGAGA
Source organism: Chamaecyparis obtusa (assembly GCA_027943335.1). Taxonomy (NCBI): domain Eukaryota; kingdom Viridiplantae; phylum Streptophyta; class Pinopsida; order Cupressales; family Cupressaceae; genus Chamaecyparis; species Chamaecyparis obtusa. The sequence goes on along the minus strand of BSBK01002515.1, from coordinate 105,962 downwards.
AATAAGTAGACATGTATGATCCACAATTTTTGTAATGGTCGTATATTACACGTTTTAAAATTTTGTGATAAAATTTTTTTGGGGGACTTAGCCAATTTTCCCATATGTTGGCACCAATGACATAGGGAGATATTGTTGGTAATTTGGCTAAGTAGGATATCACAATGTTGTCATTATGGAAACATATATTCAACATTGAGACAACATGATCAGAGGAAGAAGTTATGTATGAGCGCACATGAAAATTGTCTAAGTATAATAGTGTTTACCAGTCTTCACAGAGACCATTTTGATTAGTGACGTTCATAGAAGTAGGTTCAGTGCATGCACACTTGAACATAGATCATTCTATGTATATCAAACGTACATCTAAGAGTGCAGGTCTATACGGCATGTATGGAAAGAGATATCGATGTTTTACGGAGACAGTTTTGAGCCAACCAGAACATAGCAGCAATCACAATATGATTTTATTGAGTTAAGGGATTATTTTGTTTATCAAAATAATGACTTAACTAAGTAGAGATGACATCCTAGATGTTAACCCTAAGGCAGCATGTAACGAATTTATGTTTTGAGAAAAATATAATGTATTGTAAGGTGACATGAAAGTTATTTTGTAATAACTTGTATATAAGTAAGAATAATGTGATGCGAAGAAAAAGAAGTTGACATAATATAATATATGTTGCGAAATTGTAAGTTGTAAGAAATAAAAGAAGCAAGTATTGTATATCAATGTGGAGAGCCTACAAAGCTAGATCAGAATAATAAAATTATTCGGTAGCAGTAAAAGGTTTTTATATTCTACCTTTTGTATCTGAAGTTATCATTTTATATTGCATGTTTGGGTAGTGAGCTCATCTTGCATATATCTATGTTTTGTAATAGCAACTCTTAATAGGATTGAGGCTTCTAACAAGGCCTAAAGTCCTTTAACTAGGAGAGAGACACTATACGGATGTAATAGACTCCTAACATGGTCAATATCCTTAATCAGATACTTTTGATTAGTGGATTAGTTGTGGGTATCATCTCCACTGGGGTTTTCCCTTGGCTAGGGTTTCCTTGAGAACAATCATGGTGTTATGAGTTCATTCATTTTATTATTATGCTTACTATTCAGTTTACTTATCTTAGTTTCTTATGCAAGCTACAAGTTAATTTCATATATCCATAATTGGGCAAAAGTAAAAGTTTGTGAAAAACTGATTCACCCCCCCTCTCAATATTTCCTATTTCTAACAACACATATGTTTCCCCCTTTTTTGAAAATAATGACAAAGAATATGTTTACAATTTGTCAAAAATATTAGGATGGGATTTCTTAAGATTATCCATAAGCTTCTCCCATTCTTCCTTTAGATTTTCTAGAGCCAACTGCTCTAAGCTCACTTGAGCATGCATATCAAAAATGTTCTTGGTGACTAAAATCTTAGGGGTGTCAATAAATTTATTTTCCTGTGTCACATGTTTTTGCATCACTTCTAGATACAATAGTAACTTGGCCTGTAGCTCGGTTACCTCTTCTCTAATTCAATCCTCTTCCTTTCTCAACAAGTCTTAACTGTTGTATGTGTTTAACTTTAGAATAATTCACTTGGAATGCATATTTTTTGGTTGTAAGACAAGTAGCACTATCTTTTAGATCTACATCTAATTTTATTATCTTTTCACAAAGCTCGATAGTGAAATGATCTAAAGTGTGAAATTGTTTCAGAATTATAATAACTTTATCAACAATTCTTTCTAACTCAGTTACAACTTCTGAAAGCTTTACCTTGTTCACTGCCACTACTTGGCTGATCTTTTTAGTTAACTTATACTGAATCTTTTATTCAGTTCTCTCTTCAATCATATGCTTGATGTATGTAGTGGGGCCATTGATTTTTTCTGTGATCAATGCAAGTTGATCAATAATAGGGGTGGATTCATCAACAGTTACATTGGGAGCAACTTGCATTAGGATCTCATTAACATCCTCTAGCACCTTTGTGTTCTTATTTTCTTGTCCCAGCTTTTCCTATGCTGCCTTTCGAGTGCATAGCTCTCCATATTTCCTGAGAGCTTTAGGTTCAAGTGTCCTTGCAGTGTCACATCTAGTATTTCTATGATTTCATCAAGTATGACCGAACTCTTAGTACCTCGCTTCCTCTTATTTTTCTTGTCTTGCACACTAGATGATGGAGATTGTGCAATATCTCCAGTTATTATTATATTTCTATGTTGTTTGGTTGTAAGATGAGTAGCACTATCTTTTAGATCTGCATCTAATTTTCTTATCTTTTCACTAACCTCAATAGTGAAATGGTCTAAAGTACATAATTGTTTCAAAATTATAATAACTTTATCAATAATGCTTTCTAACTCAATTACAACTTCTAAAAGCTTTACCTTGTTCACTGCCACTGCTTGGATGGTCTTTTCAGTTAACTTATACTGAATCTTTTGTTCGGCTCTCTCTTCAATCATCTGCTCGACATCTGTAGTGGGGCCATTGGTTGTTTCTATGAACATTACAAGTTGATCAATAATAGGGGTGGATTCATCAATACTTACATTGGGAGAAACTTTCATTAGGATCTCATTGACATCCTCTAGCACCTTTGTGTTCTTATTTTCTTGTCTCGGCCTTTCCTATGCTACCTTTCAGGTGCATAGCTCTCCTTATTTCCTGAGAGCTTTAGGTTCAAGTGTCCTTGCAGTGTCACATGCTGGTATTTCTATGATTTCATCAAGTGTTACCAAACTCTTAGTACCTCACTTCCTCTTCTTTTTCTTCTCTTGGACACTGGATGATAGAGATTGTGCAATGGAAAGTTGAGCCTTGTGCTTAGGATCTACCTTTGGTGTCTCGGTGGATTTTATTTCTTCTTTACTTTTCCCAGTAATTATTTTTGCAATCTGTGGTGCAGGGGCTTGTGACCTTGTGTCAGTGGTAGAAGTGTCTACCATTGACTCTGCTTGTGCTTGTACATTTTCTATCATTTCAGTGGTCTCTTTACCTATTTCCTCACCCTTGTCTTCATTTGTATCTGTTACCTGCTTGAGTGGAGTGTTCTCAATTCTTTTTCAGTATCTATCTCAATAGCTTGTACCAGTATAGGAAGATTACTTGGTACCATTGCTTGAGCTACCTCAGTTTCTTCTTCTTCACCAAGGTTCTCGGTAACATCGGTGATCATTTCATCTTATTTAGCCTCATCATCGGGGTCACTTCCTGTTATATCTTCTATTAATATTTCTTCATCTCCTAGAGTAGTCAGCATCTCCACAACTCCTTCCATCACAATGTCAGCAGCAGTTATGAACTCTTACTCATTAGTTTCTTCCTCAAGCTACTCAGTATCCAAGATGTGAATAGTATCATCATCAACATTGATAGGCTCTTCTTCTTGTATGCTTGGTTGATAATCCTCAATATTGAATTGCTTGGTTGGACTGAGGAGTTTAGTCCATATGTCCCTACTCTCATCATCTACCTCTTGCAATTTTCCTTGTAGGATCTTAAATGCTCTAGCCTTCATCAAGAATTTATTTACATATTGTTTTAATGCTACATCTATCTGATTAATAAAATAGTTAGATCTTACCAGAATGAGTGACCTTTCTCTCATCCTTTTCTTAGTTGTAAGAACATAAGTCCATATAGTAGAAACTTTATCGTACGGTTATTTGGGTATGCTGCTAGCGCATTCAACTGGAACTATTTTAAAGGTAATCATCATGATTATTATTGCTTCCTTGAGCTTATCTTTCTCCTTGGTACTCAGATGAGGATACCTTTTAAGTTTAGGTGAACCCAAGTTTCCAGTAGTTTTTATTCTTTCTACTACCTCATCAATGGTCTGAGGTCCTTTACTCACCACAACTCAAAAAAATTTTGTGTCCTCTTCTGAATCTTTGACATCCTTAGCTATAATAAGCTTTCTTCTCTGCTTCAGTTCTGGGAGCTCAATGGTGGCCTTTTATTTTCTCTTCTGATATGTATGTGTCAGTGTGGGCCTAGTTATCTTTGCAACACCTTTCTTCAAAGGTGGTGAACTAGTAGTTTCTGACCTAGTCCTTGTCTGGGTTGAAGTATCAACATGTTTACCTTTACCTTTATCACCCTTAGGTGACTCTTGTTAATGTTATTCAGACTTGGTGGCCTCTTCATCTATGTTCTCACCGCCTGGTGTCTGTTCCTCAATTTCTTGCTCAACTGATTTCTCAATGTCTTCATCTGTGACACCAAATTGCTTCTTAAGATTTTTAATATTTTTCTCTTGTTTGTTTCCCATCTTTTTCCCATCTTGATTCTAGACTTAGCTTCATCAAAGGTTCTAAACCTTGTAGCCTTCTTATCTTTGGGTTTGGAAAGTAAAGCCTTTATTACTTTTGTAGCTACATCTATATCAATCTCATAATCGATGGGTGGTAGCCAAGTTGTTCTTGGCTCTACATCTTTGATTAGGGTGGTGTTGGTATCCACCAGAAAAAAATATCATCTTTAAATTTCTCTACCAGCTGTGCTGGTATCCTTGTTCTTTTCTCCATTCTTTCTTTGAACTTCCCAAAATAATCTTCCATAATCGGTTCAAAGTTCTCTCCTGAGTTCTGAATAAATTCACTAATCTGAACAATAATTGGTTGGTTGATATCCCATTCTACACTACCGACTGATGGGAAAAAGTTCTACAAATAGAAGAATGTACATACCAATAATGAGCCAAATTTTCAAGTGTTAGATCTTGCTACCCTGATTGTCCTCATGTTTTCCTCTAGTTGTCTCAACATCAACTCAGCTAGGTTGAGTTGCAAACACTTTTTCAAAATCTTATATGGAATGTCGACCGCTCCACACGCAACACTATTCGGTCTGCTTGATTGGAAAATCTTGTATGCAATAACATATGCACCAAATCTCATTTCAGGGTCACTGATGGTGTTTATTCTCAAACCTCTACCATCCCATTCTGCTCCAGTTATCTTCTCAATCTCGGTTCATGTCGGGTTCCTTAGGGATTTGGCTTTGTCATTCATTGGATACCCTATCACTGCATGTATGACATCCTTTGTAATCTTCATTGGTTCATCAAGCCACAACTTTCCTTCATGTACATGGCTTAGTACGATGCATATCCATTCAGTTTTGAATTCCTTCGAGAAATATAGGGCATTGGTTAACCCTTTTACTTGTAAGTGTTGGTGATCATCTTTTAGCTTTTCATTAGTGCAAATCTCTTGATATGTAGCTTAGAGCTCAAGGTCACTAATTTTATTGATTTTCCAGTGGATGTATGACCTAACATCTTTTATGAGTAGACCCCTAGGAGGTATCAATGAAAACGCCCCCTTATTGTCATGTTGAGCTACAACCTCCAAATGAAGTTTGTAATGAGGCTCATTGTTGGTCATGTTTTTAATCAAAATAACCTTCTTTCTCTTATCTTCCTTGGTTTGTACGGTTCGTGAGGATGAAGCCATCATTTTTACCAAATTAGGGCTTCCAACAAATTGGATACAGAGAACTCGGTTAGTTCCAAACTTACTTGATTCAATCTTCAACTATTCGTAGTACACTTAGATCTTTGTGAAATGCTTGGATTTTCTCTACTTAAGCATCACTCAAATCACTCTGCTTCACTCTTGATCATTGTGTGAACAAATGAGTTCATTTCCCACTTATTTATAGACAAAAACCTTGATCGATGCATTAAATTCTTTTCCAGCTACCACTCAGTTAACAATCAAATAGCTTGGTTAACACTATCAATACCTTAGCTCAGTGAGTACTAAAAATACTTGATTGACAATGAAACTCAGTTATCTCTTAAACTTTTACCGAATGGAATTTCTTACTTGGTCTAGCTTAACCAACTAAACTTGTTTCAAGCTATCAACAATATAATACCCTAGTGCATCTTAATTCATGTTGATTTGGTATTCACACAATAGATATAAGGAACTGTTGTAAGATATGACCTTTTGAAATTTAGTTCCATACTTACTTTAATAGCTTAGGTGGAGGTGGTGAAATCATCTAATCTAATGGACAAGGTATCACTGACTATTTTGCTTGGTCTAGAATTGTTATGCGATGCTTTTCTCCACATTTGATTCCATATCCTCATGATTTCCTCAATTGTGTTTCCATTTTCACTAGTACTTGGTTCTGGTACTCAGTCTCTATAATCTTTACTTAAGTGACCGACCTTATGACAATGCAAATATGTCATTCCAGAATTTGACCAATTTCAAGATTTTCCTCTCCAGTACTTTCTTATACAATTAGTTGCTATATGTCCATACCTACCACATGTTGTGCAATTAACCCAAGTGTATGCATTATCTTTCCTTCTCAGTTTATATGTTGTGTTTTGTCTTCTCGGTTTCCAGACTTGTTTCATCTTTTTCCTGCATTCTTGTGATATGTGTCCATGCATGTTGCAAGTGTGACAATGCTTTTCCATATAAGGTTTCTTAGGTGACTTTTTCAACTTTGATCTGCACTCATGTGCTTGATTCCCATACTTACCACAATTGTAACAATAACCATTAAATTTAGGAATACCTTTTGCCTTGCTTTTACGTGGGGCTTGGTTTTCCACAATGATAGAATGAGAGCTTCTTTGGCCTTTGATTTTCATAGGCATTCTTCTGTTTAGCTTGTCCTGGTGACTCTCCATGCTCAGTATATCCTAAACTAGTAGTGTTGTCAAGTCTTCTTTGACTTCTTAGAAACTCATTCATCTTTTTTGTACTTTCTTCATCTTTCTTAATCATCTCATTATGATGTTGTTGAATCTTTACTTCATTCTTTAATCTTTCAATTTCTTCTCTCAATTCACCAATGTCTTCCAATCTTCTAGGAAGTCCATTCTTCACTCAGTTGACTTCCTGACTCATAACATCCATCTAATTGGAGATTTCAAAATGATGCTTGGTAAGTCTCATTATCTCAGATTCCTTTTCTTCCATCTTTTTAGTCATTTGTCTTCTGTCATCAATAGCCAGATTCCTTTCTTGTTTTGGCTGCCTTGCATTGTTCATGGCATCAATCATTCTAAGCATTTGTGTCTCCTGACCGATTTGAAGTGCTTTCACTTGTTCAGTAAGATGTTGATTTTTTTAAGATAAATCTAATATGGTTCCTTCAAATGCATCAGATATGATACCAGATACAAATCTAGATCCTTCAAATGGATCATCTATCTCTTCTTCATGATAAGCAGTCTCATTTTACCAAAGTGCCATATCATTCCTCTTGACCAGTAAATTTCTCAGTGTTTCTTTGGCTTCCTTGAATTGTTAAATGTAGATCTACATCTATATTTTTTTATTCTCAATAGTTTTGTCAAGCTTATACCTTTCCATCCTTAAGATCTTTTCTCTTTAGTGATTAAACTTTATTAACAAGAGAACTAGCTCTGATACCAATTATTAAAATTTTGGAAAGGTGTATACTGAGAGGGGAGGGGTGAATCAGGATCCTTAAAAATTTTCAAACTAATCCTTGTAAACATAAACTTCAATAACCGACTATGTATATTGCATTCATCATACATTCAATACCATAATTGAAATGTAAATGCATGTAAGTAAATCAATAAAACATACGTGAAACTTCAATACACATGACACATGTATTTTGGTATCGTAGAAACCCTTGTTAGAAGGTAAAAACTATGGTGGGGATGGAACCCACAGAGCTTCACTTCTGCAAAAATAAAGTTGTTGGTTAAGGATTACAAATATTGATCACTTCTGGTGATCTTACCCTGTTAGGAGTAACAATAAGATCATCTAGATCTACCTGGTTAAATGATTTTAGCAACACATTTCATGGGTGCACTCTGTTAAGAGATTTAACTAAGAATGGTCAAGTCCACTCTATTAGGAGATTTTGAATATGCTACAATTGCTAGAGAGTATCAATGATATATGACCCGAATGAAATACAAATCAAATTGTTGATATTAGATCCTTTAAATATAATAAAGATATCACCTTGATGTGATGAGTATATCCTTTTGAGCTTCTCGGTAGCCTTATAACTGTTGTGATAAACTGAATACTTCTGTCGAAATCCTTTTGTCAAAACCCTGTCTAATCTTCAAATGTCCTTGAGTGCGGCTACTTCTTAATGATACATGTCAAAATGACATCCTTGAAAATTTTATATCAAATTGACCTTGACCTAATTGGGGTTTTACATTTATCTTAGAAAACCTAAGATCAATGGTTCATAAGATTAACCTAGATCATCATTCATTAAATGATTACATCCACATTAAATATTCACCTCAATCTTGGTAAACCATTTTCTTTCTCAGAAAAAATTTATTCACCTTGAACTATCTATCATTCCAAACTTTTATGTGAACTCTAGATTAATCGGTGAATGTTGTCTGTCTTGGTGTTTACTGGTGCTCGGTAATCCTATGTACTCGGTAACTATTATACTCAATAATTTCTGTGCTCAGTGACTGCTACGTATTGATAACCGACTGAACTGTCTTCTTGTGTTTACTGACTGTACAAATGAATACTAGTGACAACACTTAATCCATTTACGAGTAACAATTTCATTCTTTTTCAAAGCTTCCATGTCTTCATCCATAGTAATTTTTTAGGATTCTACATTATTCATGCCCAATGCATCTTCTATGGATCTATGTTTATCCACATTAGTGTTCAAAGGAAAAATGCATCGCTAATCATAAAGAGAATACCTTTTAGGTGATTTTTTATGCCTTGTAGACCCTTGAACAAGATAATTTGGAGGTTCTTCCCCTTCTTCTAAAGATTCCAATCTTGATGAGTGATTCTTAAATTTCTAGTGGTCTAGATTCAAATTTCTCAAGTATAGAAGGTAGTTAAGTCACATATTCCTCATTTGTTTGTTTTTGCTATAATGTAATAAGAGGGTTAGTCTCAATTAAAATAATAATTCTACTATGCATCACCTTCTATGTAACAAGATCTTAAATCTTGCATTCTTTCACACCATAACTATATCCAATGAAGATATATTTCACAAGCTTATTCTCCAACTTTATTCACTTCTCCTTTGGCACACATGCATATGACTTGCAACCATAATCTCTAAGCTGTCTCAATGTAGGCTTGTTACCTAATGATGCCTCCATAGGTGTTTTATAAACAAGAGCTAATATAGGAAACTAATTAATCAGGTAGAAAATAATGAAAAAAACTTTAACTAAAAACCTTTGTTCTAGGACAACACTACTCAAAACACTCATATCCTTCTCCATCAATGTCTCAGTCATCCTTTTTGCAACTCCATTCTATTGTGGAGATTACATATTTGTCTTCTACCTTTAAATGCTACAATCTTTACCTAATATATCAAAATCATTAGAGTAAAATTTATTTTTATTATCATTCCTCAGACATTTTATTTTCCTTCTAGTCTTTAATTCCACCATTGTTTTAAACTCTTTAAATCAATTTAAATGATCATATTTAATCTTTATATAATATACCCATGTCCTTTTTCTATAATCAACAATAAATGAAACATAATATGTGGATTTTACAAACCAAGGAACATCTACAAGACAAAAACATTAGAATGACTAAGATCCAATACACCACAAGATTTATGAGTACTCAAGTAAAATTGAACGCAATTTTGTTTTCCATAAATGCAATGCTCACATAAATCAAAATAAATATTAAAATAATTCAAACCTTCAAAAAGGTTTTTGTTTCTCTAGGTCCCTAAACCCTTTTCTCTAATGTGGCCAAGTATGTGGTTCCATAACATAGTCTTATCTGTAGGTAACTTTGATTTGTAAGAAAAAGAACCCTTAGGTACCTAAAATCCATGACCATCTTTTGTAGGTGAAACTGTCACCATTTGTAATGAAGTGTCTAGAGATTTGGTCTTTGAAGTATTATAACATTTATTAGTGTGTATATCCAACTTATTTAATGTGCCAATTCTAACAACTCTAGAAATAACCATATAACCTCTCACCATTTTGCATCCTGCATCAAAAAAGACTACTTGCATACTTGAATCTATTAGTTTAATCACAAGTAAAAAATTTCATTTTAGATAAGGGAGATGAAATACACCATTAATCCTTCTTATTCTACTACCAGGTAACTTGATTCTAAATTTAACATGAGTAGTTATATTTAAAAGAGAATTATCGATCTTATCTCCATCAAATTCTTCATATTTAGAAAACCAATATTTATTAGAGGTCGTATGAAAATATGCACCCAAGTCAATTACCCATGCATAATAACATACATGAGTGACAAAATCTCCAATGAATGAAAAACTATCTTCCTTCTTAGACTCAGATTCAATGAATTTTTTTCCTTTTCATTTTTTTTTCATATTTGCAATCCTTATTGATGTGTCCAAGCTTACCAAAATTCCAACAAATAACTTTGGCCTTTTCAAGAGATTTAGATCTTTTTATGGATCTGGATTAATTATTCTTATCATTCTTCTTTCCTTTTTCTTAGGTCTTCCGTGAACAAATAGGGCCTCCTTGGCAGTGGTGGATGCATGTATCCTCATCTCTTTAGAAAGTGAAGAAACCACCACATCTTTAGTCTTCAAAATAACAGAAGCACTACTAATGGACATAACAAGAGAATCCCATGAATTAAATAAAAAACAAATCAATTCTACAATTTCCCCTCTACAACCATTTTGACTCCTACTGATTGCAATTGAGCCACCAACATATTGAACACTTCTAGGTGGTTTGTAATTTGTCCACCCTCCTCTACTCTCGAGAACTATAGTTTATTCTTCAATAAACTATTATTTACTAAATATTTCACTTGATACATATCACCAAGATCATTCCATAGCTTCTTTGAAGAGTACTCTTCATAGACATTGATTATAATAGAGTTTGCAAGGCATAATCTGATTAGACCATTGGCTTTAGGTCTACAACATCATATTTAGAATCTTAAGCAAATATGTAGGTCTCATGATATTCTCATCTATACCATCTCACAAAACTTTATCTCATAACGTATCCTCCATATTTAGATTCCACATTTCAAAACTATTTCCAAAAAAAGTATCCACCTCTATTTGCCTAATGAACTTGCCATCTAAAACTTTCTACAACAAGATCACAAATTATCTTCTACAAAAGCTCCCACACAAATCTAGATTATTTCAAACAAAAAAAGCCAAAAACTAAAACCAAAGGTGATCAAGCTTTAATACCACTTGTAAGGAAATTAAGGTAGCAGAACAATTTCTTACACCATCCTTGAGAGAAAGGCCATGTAAAACTTTCTTAGATCTTTACAACAGTTATAGAAACTTAATAGAAATACTATACATAATATGCATACCATGACACTATGATTTATGTGGAGAAAACCATTTTGAGAGAGAACTCTCCACATTGCACAAGTTTCCCAACATATCACCAACTAGATATCTAGAGGTAATTGAATAGAGATAAGACTTCTACACACACCCTCCATCTCATGCACCTAGCATATAAGAAATACAAAACATGAAAGTATCAAACAATATTATAAAACCATGGGATAAAAACCAATTATAATGTGGTGCCCATTTTATCTCCAATATTATTTGTCATATGATGTCTCAAAACACACAAAAACACATGTAACTCTTACAACTCATTATGTGTTCAACACTTTTTTATATTTCTTATAGGAAACCCACTTCTCAAGGCCATAACTTTTGAACTAGGTGTCCAATTGACAAACTATTTGAAACGCTAGAAATTTCATAGTATGCTCTAAAATTTTTGAGTTGTGATTTATTTGTGAGCCTCTAAATCCTTCAAAATAGATTTCATAAAATTTCTCTAGCAACCTAAAAACTAAAAAGTTTAATATTTTCAAATCTATACATGATCTTGTAACAAAAATTTACTAAAATGTTTATCTAGCCAACCAAACCTTTGGGAAGAGTTTAGGAAAAATTCATGCTCAAATGTAAACTTACTATAAATAGTAATTGTATGTAAATGCAAGGTTGAAGCACATTTTCCTTACAAATCATAAGCTAACAACTTCCCTAATAGTTTCCATTGTAATCCTATATGATTGATCTACATATAAGAAATCATCATGGATTTGGATTACAATAATTCTTACCCATTCTTCTTTGTAGTAGAAACTGAGAAAATCCTTCCATACAACCAAAACTTTGGCTCCTAATTATTACATTCTAGTTCAACTATAAAATGTCACCCACTATATTATTTCTTCTTGATATCTTCTAGCTTCAAATGATCATATTCATTGAACCACAAGTGGATATTTTTCCTTATATCTTTTTTGTGCATGAAATTAATTAAACAATAAGGAAAATGATTTATCCTTATTGGTTTGCAAAGAGACATAAGGAAGTTTCTTGAAATTGGGCGTTGTAGTTTTTGGAAACCTCAAGAACTAGTGGAACAACTATTTTGATAACATTAAAGACCTAGGTTTTGAATCTATTGTTACAAGGGTGTCAAAAAGCTATCCAAAATTCTTTAAAATTATCTTCTTCTTAGCTCCGCTCTTAATTCTCTATTTGTAAGTGAGATTATATTATGTGAAGGATAAATTAGCAATCCATACATCCCCTATAAACTGCATTCAATGCACCAATAGTTATAATGTAGTTACTATGAGTTGAATATTTTTCAACTGATATTTCTTAGATCAATTGAAAAATACTAGTTTCAGACATAGCGCATGAGACATGGTATCTCCTTCTTATAAGTGTAGACTCCCCCTATTTATTTATATTAAAAACAACTAACACTTAACCAAGATCTAATATTATGTACACTAAGCTAGTTAATGGGGTGTTACATTCACCATATTCTCTTTCTTCAGAATAGGTGTTCTTCCTTCATCGTATCCTCTTCTTTCAGGATAAATGTTCCTCTCTTACAATAGACTTTGAAATAAAATCTAACAAAGTTAGAAAAAAAGAATTTGATGAAAGATCAATGACTTTCCATGTTTTCTAATGTAGATCTAGAAATAGAGATGGGATATATGTGTATCTCAAAGACTACGATTCATAATACTCCTTAAACACACAAAAATAAAAGGTAAGAGTAGCACAAAGACTCAAGTTAACTCTTATCTTAAGAAAATGATGATAGCTTCAAATGTAATAAGAAACACAAAGACTACAAGATCAAGTTTAAAAATGTAACATTAACTCTCAACAAAATAAGTATCTCAAAGACTACAATATTGGGTTTAAATCACTTTTAAGATAACACCAAAAGACTCAAAATCAACTCCACATAATGTTGTCACACAACAACTTGATCCAACACAAAGTGTGAAAGAAAAATGCCTCATTTATTGATTGCAATTTGACTTACATCTCAATTCAAAGTTTTAGAGTGCACAAAAACTAGTAGAGATTTGTTGCATTTCCAAGAGATCCCACTTTTATTGATTGCAATTTGACTTACATCTAAAATCAAAGTTTTAGAGTGCACACAAACTAGCATATTTTTGTTACAATGCTAAAAGATCCTTCTTTTACAATGAGTCCTCTCATATTTATAGAAGAGAGGCTATAAGAAAAAGGTGTGGGAATCCTAACAAATTGTTGACATAATCAACTTTATAGTTCTAATCTATTTTTATTTGTAATGTGATCACATGCAATTATATCTTACAAATTTGCATGTAACGTGTTAAAAATAATTTACATAATACATGATGAAAATAAAACTAAGTGTCTGACAAGATGAATTTATTAACATCATCCTCTGTCAAAGAGGTCTATGTGCTACTACAAGATGGAACTAGCTGGGAGTTTTCAAAATATTGGTATGTAGATGAACACATTTGAAATGAAGTTACAATAGTGGATTTTGACGATTTCCAAGGTTAGATGACAACCTAACTAAAACTAAGAGATGACAGGGAAAAATCTTGAAAAGACACAAAAAGGGGGAAAATGAGTGGAAATGAATAAGTTGCAATTCAGATTTTTTTTAAATACAATGCAATCAAGGAAACAATATTTGTGTTCATAGTTGTGATTGGTTCTTAAAGTCCTGATTACAAGGGTACATACTCAAGGAAAAGACATTATGACTAATATAATTGTGACTAAAAATCTTGATTACACGTGCAATTGTAATAAAGAGTGCAATTCAAAATTAAAGTTCCAATTGCACTAGGTAAGCTTATGTATTTTTTTGTAATTAGAACTAAAAGTTTTGATTGCACATAGTAGTGCAAATAGACAATGAATGTAGTTGGGACTTAAAGTCTCAACTACAATTGGTAGATGTGTGCTTCCATTGCAATCAAAACTAAAAGTTTTGATTGCATGTATAATGCTAGTAAATGATAACTGTAAATAGAACAAAGAGTCCTTTGAGGCCTAGATGTATTCATTCTCATTTTACTCCTACATTTGTCATTCTTATGTCCAATCTTTTTGTAAGAGAAGCAATTACCATTGAAATACTGGGATAACATGGTTTGAGAAATTTGATTTGGTGCTATCCTTCTAAAGTTATTTTTGTTCCAATATTACTTGAAGTTGTTCTTTTTTTTTCTATCTTCTTGAACTCATCATGAACCTTTTCTTTTTCCTTCTTATTAACTGTAATTTTTTAACTTTCCCCTCTTTCAAATCCTAGACCACCCTTATCCCTTTGTAGTTTTTGACAACTGAGTATCTCATCAAGAGTGTCATTACCACATTTTATTTTTAAGCTCTTATCAACCTGATCTTTTGCATCTTCTAATTCTTTTCTAAGAGCAACAATCTCTTCTTTAAGATTAGTACATTGAATAAATTTATTATTAAGTTTTGAATCTAGATAGTCAACATTCCTCTTGCCCTCTTCAAGTTGTACCTTTAAATTCATTATCTCATCTTCTTCCTTTTTGAGTTTGACTTCATATTACTTTATTTATTCTACTTTAGCCTTTAACTTGGTATGTGCACGATCACAAAGGCCCAAATAGTGGTGATATGAAAAAAAAAGTGTTTTTCATCTACCTAAACACATGAAAATCCATGTGTTTGGGAAGACCAGTGGCTTCTTGATATTCCTCTTAGTGAGGTTGATTCCTTTTCCCATCATATGAAGATCTTTAAAGCTAGATATGAGATGTATGGGGCTGATATCGGATGGATGAGTAGTGGGTTGATCTAAAAAGAGTGAGTATTGATCTCCAACCTCTACAACTTTCTTTATTTTCCAAAATTCTTCTATCCAAAATTAAAGATAAAGTGATTTGGAATGGGACCTCCTCAGGTTCTTTCTCTATGGCATTTGTTGTCATCATGATGTCCTATTCCCAGAATCCTCCTCCTTTATGGTTGAAGTCTTGGGTTTGTGGGTTGATTCCTAAGGTGAATATTTTCTTTTGGATTCTCCTCTCATATTTCTCTCCATTATCCCTTTACCTACCATATTTGGAATACATTCATGCAATGCTTGAACATTTGTTGGGTTTTTCCTCAATCCATCCAAAATTATTTTTTGCAATGGAGTTGTCCCTCTTTTAAAAAATTTGTCATATCCCTTTGGTCTCTCATATTTCCTCACATCCTTTAGGGGGTTTGGAAGGAAATAAATAGCCACATTTTTAAAGATTTGTCTCTCCCTCCTGATATTGTCTATGAAAATATTCATAGAGTTGTTAGTGAAAATATTCATGTTTTGGGAGATCCCCTTCCTCCCAATAATGAGTATGATCAAGGCATATTGCATCATTGCAGATTTAGTTATGCATGCTCTAGAGGTATAGTCAAAAGTGCTAGAGATGGTTGTACCTGGTACTATTCACCTATTGGCTAGGTTAAAATTAATTTTGATGGGGCGGCTAAAGGAAATCATAGGCCAAATGGTGCAGGGGAGTGATCAGAGATGAAAATGGTTTGTGCTTGGTAGCAGTGGCTCTCCCCTTGGGAATCCAGACTAATCACCTTGCTAAGGCTATGGGAGCCCATCAGGCTTTGATTCTACCCAAAAGGCTTAATTGTCAGAGGGTATGGGTAGAATGTGATTCTAAAAATATCATAATGTGTCTTAAAGGCCTAAGAAAGGCTTCATGGACCATCAATAATATAATTGCCTCTTCAATAAACATTATAAAAACATTTGAAAGCTGCTTTATATCACATGCTTTTTGGGAGGTTAACACCATGGTCGATTGGCTTGCCAACATGGGTGTTAAATTTGGCTCTCCTCTTACGTGGATGGGTGAAGTGGCATTTGATAGTAATTTGATTGCCATTTTAAATTATGATAGAATCCACAGAAAAGTGGGTAAAATCTCCACCATTTCCAATGATTGCACAAACTGAAAGAGTCATTATGGAACGTAAAGGAAACTGTTTGATCTGTTGGCTGGCCCTTTATGATGAAAAGGCTTCACGCATTTTATGGGTGCAAAAATCCCTTATTTGGTTTGTGTATATCACAATCTGGGTTACAATTCTGACGCAAGGCCTATAGAGAACTAGTTTCTAGAATGTCATTTTATTAAAATATTTGCAGAGATGAGAGATATAACATGGGTGTTGATAGGAAGAGGATGGAGCTGTTAGCCTGTGATGAATGGAAATCCCTTCCTATGTTCTGGCATCTTCTTAGAAAAGTAAATGTTACTAACTATATGCAGAGACTGCATGGGAGGAACCCTGTGATTACTAAGATGTTTAAGAAGAATTGGCACGATGGAAAAATCACCATCTATGTTAGGTAGGTGAAAGTGGATGAAGGGGCTATTGCTGAAATCATTGGCCTTCCCCTAGAAGGAATGATTTTTTACAGGGACAAGAAACTTACTGACTTGACGGTGAAAATATTCCCTAAAGAGGATGAGGAGAGGAACAAATTGGTCAAGATAAGAAAAACCTACTACATGTCGAAGAAAATTAAGCTAGTGTGGAGGAAATTTCTCTTTGCTATAATGTTGTATTTCACTATTGATGGCCGATATACCAAAGTGTACAGGTATTAATTTGTTCTTCAGTCATTTTAGGCATGAAGATAAGTTTTATTTTTCCTACTATTTGTTTTTCTCCATGAACACTAGTATTTGGGATTATAAAGCTAATCCTTATGGAAACCATGCTCTCCACAAGGGCCTCATGATTCTGATTCATGAATAATATAATGCTTTCTCTATTGAGCACAATGTTCTTGATAACTTTGACTTAGAGGAGGCGATTCATGGTGTGGGGGAAGGTGAAGAGGAAGGATGGGATGCAGATGTTGGTGTTGACCCTGAGTCTTCCTAGCCTATGAAAAAACCTAAGCTCAATGGTATCTCTCTTGTCTCTAAGGTGGATAAGGGTAAGGGGAAATCCTCTTCTCCTTCTCCCTCGTCAATCAATAAGAAGAGTGGTAAGCCCAAGCCGAGAGACAAAAAGAAGAAAAATATTATTTTTGAGGAGGATGACCCTATTTCTCCCTCTGTTTCTATGGAGTTTGACGGATGAAGAGGATACTAGGGAGGTTTCTAATCTTAATGAGGTTAACTGTTATAATAGAGAGACTACCATTGGCATTCTGGAGACTTTTAGGGAAGGTGCAGTGGATTTCTACCATCTTATTAGATGGGTTTTTCATGAAGTCAAAAAAATCAAAATCAAGCAAAGGGCCCTTTCTAGTAAGCTAGATGCTCATGAGACCTCTGGTTTGGGTAAGGATAGTACCCTATCTGAAAATGTTAAGGAGCTATGGACTTCCAATGAGAAGAACTTGGTCATGGAGGGCCTTTCTCAAAATGTGAAGGATTTGGAATCCCTGAGGAAGGACTATGAAACAAAAAATGGGAGAAATGGGAACCAAGTTGAAGAGTATGAAGTCTAATCTAAAGAAAATTGGTGAATAAAGATACAAGATTCTCAAAGCTTCTGTAGAACACCTAAAAACCTTAGTGGGGAAGATGGAATAGATAAATCAAGAAAAAACTATTATGGAGATTGATGCGGATAAGGGTGTTGGCCCTAAGGAGGTCGTTAGTATAGGGAAAAGAACCCGTGCTAACACCAAGAAGAAAGCATTGAAGACCAACAATGAGATTGAAGATCTGAGAGTGTTGTGGTCAACATGGAAGAATTGGAGATGGAGGCTATCGAGCTCCTAAAATTTTTTTCTTAAGTTGGTTTATTTTATTTCCTTCTCTGTGTCTATAGGCTATTTTTAGTTGGTTCGTGGTTTTGTTTTGGCTATGTTGTCTATTTCTTTCTTTTGTGCCAACTTTTTGTTTTGTTGACTTGTGGTCATTGTCTCATTTGTGTTGTGCTTGAAGGAATATTAATGTAATGATGATGTAAAGGGTTTTAGGTCCCTTCAAAACCTTCTTTTACCTTAATAAAAAACATGAAAATTCATGTTGACTTTTTAGTAGGCCATGGCAAATACCTAAGTATATTGGATATCCAATTTGTTTGTATTAAGACGAAAACATTAAATAATAATATACATAATATAATATTAATATATTAATCATTTATATAATATAACTAATAATATATATAATATAATAATATATAATAAATATGTATTATATATATTACATAATATATTATTAAACTAATATTAAATTATTGGGATTGGATAATCCAATATGGATTGGCTTTTTGATCCCTGTGGCTAGTTTATATAGCTCAACCAAATGGCCATGGGTCAATTTAACCTACGGGTTTTATGTTTTAGCATCTGATATCCAAGGTGATTCTAATATTTGATCCATCAAGTTATTTTTTTTGCTCGAATCGACTATTAGGTATAGATTTTATTGCATGTTTCTTCATTTTTAATCATTTATTTATGTTTTTCAATTTAGTTTTGGTTTTTTTGGTTTAAATTAAGTTTTTAATTTTTTTTAAAATTGTTTGTACTCTTTAAAATATATCTTAATTATATGAATTTGTAGCCTAATCATGTATGGAAGACAACATTGATAACTGGCTAACCCACAACCGAAAAACCCTGCACCACCAAATCCTCAACCAATACAAGAGCTAATTTTCAAAAATTTGAAATAGTTGAGGGGCATCACAAGTGTTTATTTTACAATCCCTCCATTAGCCCCAATGTTTGACATGCTATAGTTGATAATATCGAATGTAGAAACTCTCACAACCTAGCATAATCTTGCACTTCAGTGATGAGAATCCATGAAGGCTCACTATGCAGATGGGTTGTCTTATGACAAGGTGAAGAACCTCAGAATAAAAAAAGATGACATAGCTTCCCTCTTTGTTGATCCTAGTACTTGATAGTCAATGGATACTAAAAAACCAAAATTGTCCATGAAATGGTGTACACATGATGAGATGTGAAATAACATATGGGATCATTGGTGGATGGTTTCTGATAGACCGCCCAATAACAATATGGATGGTTATTAATATATTAATAATTTATATAATATAATTAATAACATATATAATATATATTTATTATATATTATATAATATGTTATATATTATTAATATAATATAATATAATTTTTTTAATTTGTAATTTTAATTTTATTAATGAAAAATAGTTATGATACATCACCATAATCATCCTTCTGCAAAGTCATAAAACCATCTACACAACTGTTTCCTACCAACATCTACTACATGAGCACAATACAAAAGTGTCAATTTGTCAAAATCAAATAGTGCTCTATCTCAAAAACAAGCTATCCTTGCTATCAACCTACATAACATACCATCCCTAGTTCAAGCCCTAGAATACAAAAATAGACAAAAATGAACTTAGCTTCACATGAAGCTTCCATCACTGCCATCATCGATTTGAGCCCCCTTTCCTTTGTGTATCTCTACTTCCAAGGTCAAACCATCTAGAACCATGATGCCTCCTCATCCATGAGAATCTTAGATTCATGGAAATCTTGCATCAACAAAAAAAAATCATTTTTTTTTCTTGTTTCCTGTTTGAGAGATCGTGTTGGTGGTTCATTATGTGTTCGAGTCAACATGTGAAGTTGTAGCATCTTATCTAGGACCTATCTTTGATCACTTTCCTATGATCACACTTCATTTGGATCTATGTTTCTTGATTTATGATTCATCTGTTCTCGGGTAGCTTGTTCATTTCTTGTTCATGACCGTTGGTGAAATTTTGATCATGTGGTGGCAATTGATGACTTGCGATGATTGGTGGCTCATATTTCTTATATGTTCTTGGATCATGTGTGGACCTAAATCTGGGATCACAATGCTTTGCACAGTTTATAGACCAAATTCTTAGGATTTAGGACTTTCCCTATTTATTGTAACACGTTTTCCTATCCTTGGGAAATGTAATCTTCTTAGGGCCAACCTGTGTGTTGCAATGGCTGTATATTGTAACTAGATGTATTTTTGGAAAGGGAAGGGGGAAGTGAGATATAGATGTATGATTCTAGATTTTTAATTTATCAAAAGGTTGAATGAGCTATATTGTAAGGCTGCAACCGGGTAGACCTTATAGCCCCACATGTATGAAGGAAAATTTCCAATAGTTTGATCTTAGTTAATATATTGGATCTTGCATTTTCTCTCCTATTCCCCATTGTTTCTTTCATATGTTTACTCTTTTTGTGAGGTAGGAATGATCATCCTTTGATCTGTCCTACCTTGGTCTGCATCACCTCATTTGGTTGATTACCTAGTTTTCTTTTCCCGTTGCTTCATGCACACTATTTCATTTTTCTTCTCCTTGTTCTCCGTGATAAATTCCTTTAGGATATCCCATCCATCCTTTTCTTTTGCAATCCTCTCTTACTTGTGCATTGAATAAATCCACACTAGGAATGGATGGAGACTCTATATCATCCCCTCCACTGATCTCCAATGTCCACCATCTACCCAAAACTCCCAACCTAGTTCTACAACTCCCAGCATTAGAATATCCCCACCCATCCAAACTAGTTTGACTATGGACCACATTACTCATAGTGCATCTTGCTTTGATCCCAACTGTAAGGCCCAATTAAACAACATTGAGGAGATGTCAATAATAAGTTTGTATCTGTGCTCAGAAACCATGAATTCCTCCCCTGGGGAAATATCCAAAATATGCCTAAACTTGGGCTCATCAAATACGAATACAATCTTCAATCTCATCTTAGAAGTTTCCCCAAAGAAAGGTTATTGTTGTTTTGGGGTCTTCAAAATAAATTTCACCTCCATGATTGCCTTCTAACTTTGGTGTGGCAACACTTGTCATATAGAAACACATTTGGTTCATGTTCACAACTACAATCTACTAAATAAAACCATAGGCATTCTAGATTGTTCTTTGGAAGCCATCATTTCCAAGGCACACCTCTTGTCACTTGACTTGCCTCTTGCATGCCTCATAAATGGCCTTCGTGATCATCAATGTACCTTTGATCCCTCACCATCATCATTGCATTGCATGGCACAATAAACCATCTCTTTTGATAAATGAGGATAATAGATACTCACCTCAAATCAAACCCTAAGTTTCAAATTTGAATTTGAAACACCATAAAGGCCCCACACATATTCTCCCTACACCTTTGAAAATAAAACCTTAGACCATTTTTCCTTCTTCCCAATCTAACCACTCTCCATTTATGCTTCTCAAGTCTTCTGAGACTTCATTCGACCCTTGTTCCCCCAATCTTGCACCCAACTTGTACATAACTCCACTTTCACGTTGCCCTCCCTCTTCACAAGTAACTTTGAATCCTTCAAAGGAGGCTAGAAGTTCTCTAAAATTTTTAATATACCTATTGAGATGCCATAATTGGGAGTCACCTTTTGAGATTGTCATTATTATGGTCAAATAATCACCTTCAAGGTGGATCTTCCTCACATTTAACTATATAGCCTTTTGTACCACTATAAGGGTAGCCTAAGCCTCTGCCATGATTTTTGACCCTTTGCCTAAACATTTTCCCCTTAAAAAAATAGTATTACCTATATAATATTTAAAGATAAATCCAACTCCACACAGTCCTGGGTTTCCCTTTGAGGCCCCATAAAAATTTACTTTTATCCACTCCTATAGTCTAGACCAAGTTTGAATAGTGTGCTCCACCATTGAAGGATCATCCCTTCCCTACCCCTGAACAAGCCTAATTTTGACATAAGGCCAGGTTGCCTATGTTAACTTATCTTCTAGAGTAAAATGATTTTTAGTCAAATTGACTTGGGATGTTTCCTTACTAATTTGGATATGGCTCTTTCCAATCTTATTAGAAAAGATGGGAGTGTCTCACAATTATCTTGAAAGACATGTTGATTTTGTTCTTTCCATATGTCCCACACCATTATGGATGGGGAAATCTGCTAGATCACCAAAAAAACATACCTGGACTTGGGTAAATACTAGCTCTAACCTAGCTGCTCCAGTGAGAAAGAGAGAGGGAATTTCCTCTTCAACCTATTCATAACAAACTTTTAGTAGTTTTGAGAAAATTCATAGTTCAATATAAGATGGTCCAAAGACTCCTCTTCTTTATTACACAAAAAAAATTTAAAGGGTTCCTACAAAGACAATCCTCTTCATTTGGTCCCCAATAAGGACTCTCTCTAAAGGCTATCCAGGAAAAGGCTCCAACCTTTGGGAGATTTAATTTGTTCCAAGTAACCCAATTTGATTGAGAATTCACCACTTTTTGAGAAACACTAGATCACTTCATCTTCCTCCCCTATCATTATTAAGGATCTAGAGTCTAAAATATTTTTTATTTTTTATTTGTGCTACTCTCCCAAGTTGAGTTCCTCCACACACTTCCACTGCCAATCCTTACCAAAAGAAGTTATTTTTCCTTCAACAAAGTCACTTCCCATCTCCTCCCATTTCTCTCATGTCATAGATCTTATAAATTCAAAGTCTCCACTTTTTTGCAAATCCTCATTCCCATCCCAAGAATCCAACCAAAATATGATCCTCTTCCATTCTCAGTTTTCTATGAGATTTTATTAGTGATAACTACTTTGCACTCCAATAGAAAGTTCCATAAGGTTGAACCCCTCAATGGATCTTCCATTATCAAAATTTGATACCTATCATTTGAGTCAAGGTATTTAGCTCACAAAATTTTAACCCACTTTTGATCTAGATTATGCACCATAGACCACACTAGTTTGGTCCCAATTGCTTTGTTCAAAAACCTCTGACTTCTCAATCCTACACTTCTAGAAACTTTTGGTTTGCAAATTTGATCCCATGCTAGCAACATTATATTTTCCTAATCCTATTTGTCATTCCAAAAAAACCTTCTCATTCTATGTTCAATTGCCTTCACCACTTTTGCTGGGATTTTGAGGCAATCCATTGAAAATATTAGAATTATAGAAATCATTGTTTTAAGTATGATGATCCTCCCAGCAAGCGTGAGCCACTTTCTCTTCGACCCTTCTATTTCATTGACACGACTATCAATCAGTTCATTCCATAGGGATGACTTTCTCAACCCTCCAAATAAGGGAATGCTAAGGAATTTCCCAAGGAGGGTCCCAAGTCTTACCCTAAATACTTTTACAATTTCTCTCTAAATGTTAGGCCTTGTATTGAAAAAGAATACTTTCAATTTCTTCCATTAATCTCCTACCCTAATATAGAACTATGTTTTTCTAAAGCTCTCCTCATTATTCTCGCCTCCCTTGGTGATGCCTCACCCATCAATAATGTATCATCTATGAACTATAGATGTGAAATTTGGTCAACCCTTCTTGCAAAAGAGACACCTTTCCATTTCCCTTCCTTCCTACCTCTAGAGATCAACCTTCCGAGCAGTTCTACCATGATGATGACTAGGAAAGTGGAGATCGGGTCTTCTTGTCTCAATCTCTTTGTCATTTCAAAGAATCCCTTGGGTTTGTCATTTACGAGAACTGAAGTCCTTGGATTGTCCACTATAGCTTTGACCCATCTAACCCAATGCTCACTAAAACCAAATCTCTCCAAGACTTTAAATAGGAATTTTCTATTGACTCTATTATAAGCCTTTTCAACATCTAACTTTACAGACATCCTAATCTATTTACCTACCCCTATTGAATAAATTGGGCCTCATGTGTTATAATGATCCCTTCTACTATGGATCTATTTGGGTTGAATCCACTATGTGCTTCCCCAAAATGATTGATCTAAGAACTTTCTTCAATCTATTTGTTGCAACCTTAGAAATGATTTTGTAAATGACATTGCAAAGGGAGATTAGCCTAAAATCCTCAAAGGATTCTGAATTTTCCTTTTTCAGAATAAGCACAACCAAAGTATTGTTGAAATCCCTAAGCACAAAAAATTTATGTCTATATTCCTCAATAACTTTGTATAGCTTCATTTTAACAACTTCCTAGAATTTTTGCTAAAAAATTCCCTAAAAAATCATATGTGTTCGACTTTTTATCTCCTTCTTGGATTTAACTCATCACTCATTTTGCCCCCTTCTTTTCTAATAAGGAAAGCATTGTGTTGAAATCCTCTCCAATCAAAAAATATTTGTATCCTAAGTAGAAATGATTTTAGATAGCTCATTCCAAACAAATCTTTTGTCCCCTGTACTATTTAGACCATAAACACTGATTAAATTTATAGATTGCTACAAATGAAACAAATCCAACCTTACCATTTTCTATGATGACCCATGAGCCACTAGTGAGGCCATAACTAACTTGGAATTCCATAGGATGCCCAAACCTTCTGAAGCACTCAAAGAACTTACAAAAGTATCGCTCCACACTCTACCCCCTCTGAGTAGTACTCCACCTTCCTCTTGTTTCATCTTAGTTTCTTGCAGACACACCACATTTGGCTTTTCTTGATCAAGGAATATTTTGATCAAGCGACGTTTGTTAGGGGCATTGCAGCCCCTAAAATTACACATAATGAACTTCATTTATACCCAAGAGAGAACAAGTCTCTCCTAGATCTCAACTTTCTCCAGTCCTTCATGTTTCCATCTTTCTCCAACAAGTCTTAGGTGGATTTACATCCTCTAGACTTATTTACTCTAGTTTTATTCTTATTTGTTTTAGACTTTGTTTGACTAATTAAAGGAGTGAAACCTAGATCATTGGCACAATATCTAATAGGTTTTATATTATTATCAATAATATGAAAGATAGTACACAATATATAAACACCATGCTTATCTATGTGAATTATCTTCCTCAAACCCTCTACTAAAGAGATGACCTTGGGATTGCAGTTCTCTTGTCCTAATCATTGTTCAAAAAATTCATAGTCATGGGAAAGCATTTTCACTTGCATAGGAGGAACTCTTAAGGTCTCATAGTCATCAAGAGAATAGTGAAAATATTTGGTCTCAATAATAAGAGGAATTTCATTGGCAGGCATGTTTGTCTCATCAAGATTCCTAAGAAATAAAGAGGACTTGGAATCAAAGGAACCCATAATTTTATGGATTATCCTAACTATAATGCTATAGGTAGAACTCAATGTGATAACACTCATGCACAAGAGAAGGAAAGGTAAATAGATCTAATGTAAATATGAACTTTGAAAGAGATGTGAAAACACTCATCAACTAAGCACAATTGCACATTTAATAAGAAGCACATCTAACCATCAAATCAAACATAACTGAGAGGGGGGGGGGGGTGAATCAGTTATCTGATAATTATAAATTTTATCATCTTCAAGAACACTAAACCATATAAATAGTATAATTAAAAACCATATAAACAGTATAATTACCAACCATAGAAAGATATTCATACACAATAACACAAGATATGTTGACTAGGGAACCTCTTGATCAAAGAGTAAACCCCGATGGGAATGATGCCCAAAAAAGATGCAATAATATGAATATTCCTTGTGAAAGGATGAACTCTTTTAGGAGTCTTATGAAATACATTCAGTACATATGAATCCCTGTTAGGAGATTTTGAATCCCTATTAAAAGATTCTAACCCTATTAAGAGTTATGGAAGACAGAAGGACCCACTGCCCAAACAACTTCAAGGTAAGACCACTGAACACACTGTCCAAATAATCTTTTCATTACTCAACAGAATAATATGTTACCTCATCTTTGACTATGCCAAACTACACTCACTGTTACATCATATCTCAATTTCAGATCTCTGTACCTCGCATGTCTTCCTTCACAAATTCACTTTCATACTTAGCTCTTTTCTTCACTTCATGCATACAACATCACACACAATCACTACTACCATATCACAACTACTCACTTACACCATACAACAAGGAAATACATTCCTTTCTTTATACCACACTCAAATAATTACAAATGAGTCGGCATACAATTACAATATAAAAGTTTCCACACGCTACACCAAAATTACATAAAACTGTCAGCTTCCAAATACAATAAATCTTCACTCATGTGACCTCAAAATTTTGTACTATCATCCACATCACTATCAATGTGTCTTTAACTGCCCTTTAATTGTGCAAAACCAGATTCCATCCCAATTAGGATATATCATTTGATTTCCACAAACTGCTACTTAGGAACACTGCCTGAATACTGCTTCCACCAAAATGATCATAACTTCCTTGAATAAATGAATTACTATCTATGCTCTTAACCATAGACATATAACATATCAAAGAGTATAACCTCAACATCGCAATCCAACTGCAATAACCCACATGCACTAATCCAAACTTTGTCTTCTTCTCTGCAAGTCTCCGGTAAATCACTGTGTTGACATCAATGACAATCATAGTCATGAATGCAACAATTGCTACAGAATGGATGCCAAACATTTAGCATTCATTCCTAACAATCTCCCCAATTGGCATTGATGGAAACATAGATGAAAAACATCCAATGTTCCAAAAATCCAATACTGCAACACTGCTTCTTCAAATCCTCTTCATCAATCAAATCTTGCTTCGTTTTCCTATTCAGTTCTCTCCAACATATGTCTTAGATGGTTTTTCATGTATACTTCTCCCCCATTGACATCAATGACAGAAATTTCATCACTATGTCAACAACAACTCAATGTCAAAAGACACTTTTCATAAAATACATTTACTACAGTCCTCATGACTCAGCTCATATACACATACTCTCGCATAGAGGAAGTACCAACATCCAGTCCAGAAGAAAGATAAGGCTCATATACCACTGGATAGATGCAACCAACTGCATCACTTCTCAAAATCAGGCTAGGGCATAACCCCAAGCATACCTCTCAGATACTCAAATGTATCCTTAGGCACAAGCTTTGTGAATATATCTGCTATTTGCTCCTTTGTACTTATGTACTCAAGTTTGACTTCTTTCTCAACAACTTTCTCTCTTACAACATGATACTTAATCTCTATATGCTTTGTCTTAGAATGTAATATAGGATTATTAGACATACTAACTATGCTGGTGTTGTCACAATGTATGACAATAGGCTCAACAAATTTTATTCCAATATCCTTTAGCATTTGCTTCATCCAAATTATCTGGTTACAATTGTTTTCTTCTGTTGTGCTTTGTGAGATACAATTATGCTTCTTTCTTAGCCAAGAAACTAATCTTCTTCCAAGGAAAAATGCTCCACCACTGGTGCTTTTCTTATCATCAACACTACCTCCCCAATCAGCATCTGTATATGCACATAGGGTAAAATCATCAGATTTTTCATACCATAGTCCATAGTCCATTGTGCCTCTTAAATATCTCAGTATCCTCTTTACTACTGCATAATGTGATTCTCTAGGTTCAACTTGAAATCTTGCTACAATTCCAACTGAATGTGCTATATCAGGTCTTGTATGAGTCAAATACTGCAATCCTCCAATCATAGATCTGTATTTCTTTTGTTCTACTGCAGGAGTCTCATCTATGCTAGATAACGTATGTCCGGTCACCATGGGTGTTCCAACTAGTTTAAAATTCTCCATTCCAAATCTTTTCAACAAGTCATTCAAGCACTTTGTCTGACTTACAAAGATACCATCAATGTTTTGTGTTATCTATAATCCCAAAAAGTATTTCATCTCACCAATCATACTGATTTCAAATTCAGTCTTCATTTCATCAGGAAATTTATCACTAGCTTCATCTTCTCCTCCAAAGATAATGTCATCAACAAAAATAACTATAACTAACAAACCATTTTCAATTTCTTTTGTGTATAGATTGCTATCAGTTGTTCCTTTTGTAATTCCCAATTTTAACAAATATTTATCCATTCTTGCATACCAAGTTCTAGGTGCTTGTTTAAGTCCATATAAAACTTTCTTTAATTTACATACCATGTCTCCTTCTTGAGTTAAAGGAAAACCTTCAGGCTGCTCAATGTAGACTTCTTCTTCCAATTCTCCATTCAAAAATGTTGACTTCACATCCATCTGATACACTTTGAATTTCTTGTAAGCTGCATATGCCAAAAACATTCTTACTACTTCAATTCTTGCAACAAGTGCAAAAGTTTCATCATATTCAATTCCTTCTTGCTATGAGTAACCCTTACATACCAATCTTTCTTTGTTTCTTACTACTTCTCCTTGTTCATTCATCTTGTTTCTGAATACCCATTTAGTTCCAATAACATTCTTGTCTTTAGGTCTAGGGACCAATTCCCATGTCTTGTTCTTCTCAATCTGATCTAGTTCTTATTTCATAGCATTAGTCCAACTTTCATCTTCACAAGCTTCATTAGTAGTCTTAGGTTCAATTTGAGAAATCAAACATAACTATTCTTGTGCCTTATTTCAAGTTAGAACTCCTCTTTTGATGCTTCCAATAATCTGTCCAATAGGATGATTTCTTAACAAGCTCTTGCTAGGTGTCACTATCTCAAATCTCTCTTCAGATGTAGGTTCTTCAATGACTTCACTGTGACTTTCATTCAACAAATCACTGTCAGTTTCATAAAATAATTTAGTAGATCCAGTGTTAGGTTTAGGATGAGCTTCTTCATCAGATTCATAATCAAGCATTCTTTCCTGAATTTTGAACTTTTCATCAACTTTAACATTTGCACTTTCAACAATAGTCTTAGTTCTTTTATTGAAACATCTATATGCTTTTCTTTTCAAATAATATCCAAGAAATATACCTTCATCACTTCTAGGATCAAACTTTCCAATATCATCATCTCTCTTTATATAACATTTGCTTCCAAAAATTCTAAAATACTTAACTGAGGGTGCATGTCCAAACCATAATTCATAAGGTGTCTTGTCTGTGTCTTCTTTGATTTGTACTTTGTTCATTGTATACACTACTGTGTTCACTTCTTCTCTTGAGAATATCTTCACAAAATCATTTTCAAATAACATAGCTCTTGTCGCTTTAGTCACTAATTTGTTCCTTTTTTTTGCAATGCCATTTTGTTCAAGTGTTCTAGGGGCTGAATACTATCTCTTAATGCCATTTTCTTCACAAAAGGTGTTAAACTCTCTAGAAGTAAATTCTCCACCTCTACCAGATCTCAAACATTTAATCTTCATTCTAGATTCATTCTCAACTTTATTCTTAACAATCTTAAACTTATCAAATGCTTCAGATTTTTCTTTAAGAAATGCAATCCACATCATTCTTGTAAAATCATCAACAAGAATCATAAAATACCTTTCTCCATAGAATCCTCTAGTCCTGGTAGGACTGCTCAAATATGTATGAACAATCTCCAGCTTCTCTGTAGATGTAAACTTCTTACTAGGAAAAGAACTTCTCTTCTGTTTAGCCATTACACATTCTTTGCAAATCATGTTAGTAGGCTTCATAATTTTAGGGAAATCTCTTACAGCAAGTGTAGTACTTTCACAATGCTATCAAAGTTTATATGACAAAACCTTCTATGTCATAACCAACTGTCATCAATCTTAGTAATCAAACATGTCATCTTAGTAGGATTCAACTGAAATACATTACCTCTGGTTCTAGATCCAGTTCCAATCAGATTTTCATCTTTATCCTTTATCACACAAGTTTTCTTAGTAAACCAAACTTGATATCCCTTATCAACTAACTATCCAACACTCAAAAGATTATGTTTCAATCCATCCACAAAATAAACATCATCAGTATTAGTCTTTCCATCAAGAGTAATAGATCCTATACCTTTAATCAAACAAGGTGCATTGTTTCCAACTCTAACAACTCATCCATCATATTCATTCAGCTTTATGAACTTTTTCATGTCTCTAGTCATATGATGTGAACAGCCACTATCTATAATCCAATCAGCTTTCTTTTCAACTTGAGAAACTAGGGCTTTTTCTTCCTTAACATCAGTTTCAGGATTCTCTTCTTTAATTGCTACAAATCCTATGTCATCATTATTTTCAGTATCACTTTCACTTAAAGTTCTTTCTATACTAGCTTCAAGATCTTCATCATTATCATAATAAAATTCCTTAGATCTTCTAGGTTTGAAATTGTTTCTGTACTTTTTAACTCTCTTAGGACATTTAGATGCAAAATGACAATATTCTTGACAAGTCCAACATTTAAATATTTTCTTATCATTCGGTTCTCTTTTCACAAGCAAGGCAATACCTTCTTCAATCTTCTTATCTTCTTCATTTCTAGATCTACTACTGCCAGCATAATCTCTACTCACACTGATGCTTCTTGACAAAGTAGGGCGAACACTAAGAGCACTGAATGTTGTCTCCATTCTAGGTAAGTCTCCTAATAATCTTAGGTTCATTTCTGTTGCTTCCAATCTTCCAAGAAGAGTTTCTCTTCTAAAGTTTGTTGTACAAGGTATGACTTGTTCAATCATCTGTGTTGTCTGCTTAAATATAGGAGTCAATGTCCTTAGAATAGATTCATCTTCCAACATTCTTATATCTTCAAATGCACATATCCAATTATGTAATTTAACTCTTTTTGCATGTTCATCACCTTCAAAAGTAGAGTGTAAAGCATTCCAAATTTCATGAGATTTTTTCAAATATTTTACCTGACTGTACTCATTCTTCAGAAGTGCTGTCAAAAGTGCTTCTCTTGCAAGTATGTTACACATGAATAGATCTCTCTCATCAACAGTACATGTTTCAAGATTGTCCTCTTCAATGATAGTCTTTTCATTCTTTGTAATCAACCGATAACCTGGTCCTAAACACGGTAGGTGTGTGTTCATCTTTTCTTTCTAGCTATCAAAATTTACTCCATCAAACTTAGGGCTTTCTTTCCTAAAATTTGCCATTGATCTCCTTAAGCTGTTAAACTTCTTTTTCAAGGACCTGCCACTCTGATACCAATTGTTAGAAAGTAAAGTCCACCAAGATAATTGAGAGGGGGGGGTGAATCAGTATCTAATAGTTATAACTTTTATCATCTTCAACAGCATTAAACCATATAAGAAATATAATTACCAACCATAGAAAGATATTCATACACAATAACACAATATATGTTGTCTAGGGAAACTCTTGATCAAAGAGTAAACCCCGGTGGGAATGATGCCCACAAAAGATGGACTAATATGAATATTCTTTGTGAAAGGATGGACTATGTTAGGAGTCTTATGAAATACATTCAGTACATATGAATCCGTATTAGGAGATTTTGAATCCTTGTTAAAAGATTCTAACCTTGTTAAGAGTTATGGAAGACAGAAGGACCAACTGCCCAAACAGCTTCAAGGTAAGACCACTGAACACACTGTCCAAATAATCTTTGTATTACTAAATAGAATAATATGTTACCTCATCTCTGGCTATGCCAAATCACTCTCACTATTACATTAGATCTCAATTTCATATCTCTGTACCTCGCATGTCTTCCTTCACAAATTCACTTTCATACTTAGCTCTTTTCTTCACTTCATGCATACAGCATCACACACAATCGCTACAACCATATCACAACTACTCACTTACACTATACAACAAGGAAATACATTCCTTCCTTTATACCACACTCAAATAATTACAAATGAGTCTACATACAATTACAATATAAAAGTTTCCACACGCTACACCAAAATTACATAAAACTGTCAGCTTCCTAATACAATAAATCTTCACTCGTGCAACCTTGAAGTTTGTGCTATCATCCACGTCACTATCAATGTGTCTTTAACTTCCCTTTAACTATGTAAAACCAAATCCCATCCTGATTAGGAGATATCATCCGATTTCCACAAACCACTACTCAGGAACACTGCCTGAATACTGCTTCCACCAAAATGATCATAACTTCCATGAATAAATGAATTACTATTTTTTCTCTTAACCATAGACATATAACATATCAAAGGGTATAACGTCAACATCGCATAGCTCCAACTACAATAACTCACATGCGCTAATCCAAACTCTGTCTGCTTCTCTGCAAGTCTCTGGTAAATCATTGTGTTGACATCAATGACAATCATAGTCATGAATGCAACAACAACTACTACAGAATGGCTGCCAAACATTTAGCATTCATTCCTAACAATAACACTCATGCACAAGAGAAGGAAAGGTACATATATCTAATGTAAATATAAACTTTGAAAGAGATGTGAAAACACTCATCAACTAAGCACAATTGCACATTTAATGAGAAGCACATCTAACCATCAAATCAAACATGAGGATATAATGAGAAAAGGGGATATAACACCAAAATAAAAAATGGAGATTTAATGCATCAAGTTAACCAAAAATGTACATGATGAAAAGGGAAGCAATGTAAAGGGGTAGATTACTTCTTTTCAAACTTGCACACTTGGAAAGAAGATGTCCCACCAGGCTCAAGTAGGATCTAAGCATTGAATGGGACAATGATCCTATGCTAAAATGTGTAAATTGTGAAATAGAAAGAGGGAAAATGAAAAAAGATAATGCAATATAGAAAGATAAATAGGAAATATAGACAAATCTAAAAATTAAAGATTCATAATTAACGGCCCAAAACCACAAATGACCTGAATTAGGGTCGAGACTATTGTACTAACCTCTAATTTCAATTTGGACTGAAGTTGTGGGGTACAAAACATTTCATACCTGGTAATAGAATGTTTCAAATGTTCTATTTCAAGTACTTTTGGCTGAAATCTACAGGGTCTCTTCGAAAGTTCTTGATCTTCCTAGAAGACTTCTGACAACTTTGTCACTTGTTCTTGCACAAAAAAAATGAGGAAAAGATTGGGTAAAAGGGGTTTTCCATGGTAAAACCCTTGTTTAGGTACCAACCTTGAAAACAAATTGAAATTGCAAAAAGGAATGTATGTAAAAATGTAAATGTTTGATTCATCTCTCATAACCATCATGAACGGATGCATAAATTGCTCATATTGATGAAGATGCTTGAATGTTTCTTGAATTGAATTTATTGATATTAGAACATAGAAAGGAATTAATGATACCTTCACAAATGAATGGATCTATGAACACCATTCCTACAACTTCAATGTTTCTATAATTGATGATCAATTGGTATGAAAGTGTTTAGGGGGGAAATGGTGTTACTGAATTCAGTAATGTAAACTATGTAAGATGTGTTCATTAATTAACCATTTTCCTAGTAACATTAGAAATACAAGAGAAAGAGGGGCTTCCTGGTATAACTCTCAATATAACCTAAGTTAGATTAGCAAAAACCTAAGAAGATGAGGGGATGCTAATGCTAAACCCAAATTATACTAAGGAAGTACAGAAGAAAGTCCTCTTTCATGAAATGTAATATTTTATTGAGGTTGTGTAAATGCACTTGTAAAATAGAACTAATCAATTTAGCAAGATAAGCAATACAGATCTAGGTGCTAAATGTAAGCAATCGCCCCAATTAAGATGTGAAGACAGATCTAAACTAAGCTATGAAATAGATAATGAAGTACTGACATTAAAGTATGAAGAGGAAGATGATTTTCTTCTCTAAAAACTATTGTTCTGGACATGTAGCTGAATTTCTGATCCCAGATCTGCGATCATGGCAAAAACCCAGAAAATGATGAAAATCTCAGGCTGTCAGGAAAAGGTAGACCATGTCACTATGTTCTAGAAAAGGTCGACCAAGTCATCGTGTTCTCGAGGCACCTTACTAAAGTTGAGCAGATTTTTTTGGTAAATCTTCATCTGCAACTTCCAGATCTGTACCTGTAATTCTGAGATCTTACTCTTGCATACAAAAAACTAGGTTTGGGGTTTGGGGTGGATAATGGATTGCCTTGGTCAAGCCCTAGATTGAGGAACCAACCTTGAATTGAAATGTAAATGTGTAAATGAAACAAGACAAATGTAAATATTCACCTTACTTGAAGAAATCCTTGTCAAAAATGGATTTTGTTGTGTTTGTGTGTTGATCTTGAACTTGCAATGTAGAAAGTCTCCACAAATTCTATGAATCTACCAAAATAACTTCATGGAGCCATGGATGTAAGTGTGCATCAAATGAAGAAGATGATAAATGCCCCAATGTAGTGGAGCCATGGATGTAAGTGTGCATCAAATGAAGAAGATGATAAATACCCCAATGTAGATCTCTTCCCTTGATGACCAACAATATGCTAGATCTTGAAAGATACCCACAAAGGATCCTTGAATCTTTGAAGACTTGAATGCTTGAATGTTTGAGTTTGAGATCGCTATCATGAATCTTCCTCCTCCTTGCTTCTTTCTTATTTTTATCCTTGTGCTTCTGGTCGTTATTGTCTTCTCTCAAAATGGGGTGCCTAGGCTTCCGTTTACACTAGTTTCTATGCGGGAAAACAAATCAATCCGATGAGGTCACCAAATTTTATAAATTGAATCCCCGAGACAACACCGGGTCTAAGGCTCACAAACCTTAGGGAATAGGTCAATGTGTCAACCTATTCCTAAGGAATAGGTCAACTTGGTAGACCTATTCTAGAATAGGTCAAACATGTTGACTTGTTCCAGGGTTGGCCTATAGGGAGCCAGCCCTGAGTCAAGCCGTCGGGGTCACCAAATTTTGTAAATTGAATCCCTGAGACAACATTGGCCCCAAGGCTTGCAACCCCCAAGGAATAGGTCAACTTAGGTTGACCTATTCCATAATAGGTCAACTTGGTTGACCTGTTCTAGAGGTGGCCCACATGGAGCCATCCCCGAGGTCTTGGAGACTGCACATATGAAAGCAGGAAAAACAAGGCTAAACAAGAGAAAAAGGGAACTGAGCATGAATCCATCCATGGTCCAAAAATTTGATAAGGGACATAAGCTAAAAGGTCTTAAATGAGGAGTGTCCATTTTAAGATGGTACATTTAGGCCCCACTTTAGTGGGAGTATGAGTTGCCTCAAACTCACTATAAAGTAGATCAAAAAGCAAGAGTTGATCTTATCATGTCTAAGGAGATGAAGAAAGCATCAAGCCCCCAAGAGGCTTGAGTCTTCATCACATCCAAAGTGAAAAAATAAGAGAGATGTCACTAACAAGAAAGTGTAGCCAACTTGCCCAATAAGGTTTTTGTTCCTTATTGTGAACTACACAAAAGAAAAGAAAAAGAAAGAAAAAAAAGGGTGTAACAAAATATTGAATTGAATGGTCTAGAAAGTGTCTGTGGCATGCTAGTCAACCCATTGAAGATGAATTGAATAGTCTAGAAAGTGTGTGTGGCATGCTAGTCAACTCATCAAGGGATTCAATTTCAAGAGAACTCCATGTCCCAAAAATCAAAATCAAAAGATGAACCAGGCATAAGGATGTGTGTGTCCTTAAGGGATCAAAAGAAGATCAAGATTCCAAGACTATCAATAGTATTAAGAAGGATTAAAAAAAAGGATCAGGCCTCCCAAAATGTAAGTAATCCAAATAGAGATCCAAAAGAGAAAAGATCACCCATGAACTATCAATAGTTCGATAGAGGAGACAAAAATCTCAATGTGTGAGTGTGCAAAAAGTCAGTGGAGTGTATGCACCCATGGTAAAGTAATGACAAACACCTCAACAGGAGAAATGGTTTTAACAAAAGTGTACATTCATCCACAAAGAATGTTTCCACTATGAAATGCCCCCAAGAGAGAGCATCCCAAGGGAAATGAACACACACCAAAAGAGATAACATGAAGAGATCCAATAACTTTGGGGTCAATTTATGATCATATGATAATATGTAATATTATATCAAGTATGAAATGTCATCATTCCCCAAAGGAAATAGAACTGCAACAAAATGGATGAAAACCATAGAAGATACATGAAGAAGAGTCTTTTTGGGCCGACAACACAAAGACTAAAAAGAATCAGTGCTACCAAGTCACAAGAATCCAAGTAGACTACACAAGGGAATATTTACTAACAATAGCACATATACAACACAACATGTAACAACAAATAGGAGAGAGACACAAATAGAAGAATCACATACATGTTCAAATACTTTATCATCTTGTGCCAATGGATTAGTCAAGAATCTTCTAAAGGAATCTAGATTAAAAAAAAGTGTAACATAGGGGGAAATACAACATGAACACACGAAGACTACCATGCTAGAGAAGTCCACATCAAGCATGTCGCATGTTGCATGCCCCCCCCCCCCCTCTCAGTCTAAAATTTTAGGGAAGGGTGAGAAACTCAGAAGAGGAACAACATCCAACATAGTAGGAACCACCACTAGATCCAAGAAAGGACTCTTGTGGGAGACACTACGCTCTTCACTAGGAGTGATTGTAAGCTATACAAAAAGCTTGTTAGGAAAATCATAATCCTTGTCAATATCCTCATATTCATCATCACTAACATGTGCATTATAGGCAGGGGGACCCTATATCTCCTATTCTGTTTGCCATCCTGGCTGAAGGGCTGGGAAGATATATCTCTAAACTAGTTAATGATGGAAATATCTCTGGTCTCCATCCCTCTTCAATCAGATCCTCCTGCTCCCATGAACAATTTGTTGATGATACCCTCTTTATGGGAGAATCTACTATTAAAGAAGCCAGGAATCTCAAAAAAGCCCTATCAATCTATACCTCGACTATGGGTCAACTTATCAATTGGAATAAGAGCTTCATATATTTTATAAATACCCCCCTTGAGAGACAAGCTAAGATTTCTAAAATTCTTGGTTGCAGCATAGGTACCCTTCCCTCTTCTTATCTGGGTCTCCCCCTTTGCTCTAAACCCCCCAATAGCTTTTGGAATCAAATTGTTGACAGATACAATAGGAAGCTGGCTAGATGGAAAGGATCCCTCCTAAGAAGTTCTGGTAAGCTTCAGCTCTTGAAGTCAACTTTGCAAAACTTGCCTGTGTATGCTATGAGTCTCTTCAAGATTCCCCACAAGTTCACGATGGTGCTTGAAACTATACAAAAAAGATTCTTATGGACTAGTGTTGAAGATAAAAAAAGACTTAGTCTGATTGCCTGGGAAAAAGTTTGTAAGCCCAAGAGCAAAGGGGGCTTGGGGCTTCGCCCTATCAAGCTTGTTAATAAGGCCTTTTGGCTAAGCAGGTTTGGAGAGTTTTTGGGGACACTAAGCAATGGAATGGCATAGTTAAAAGCAAATATCTTTTCAATTCTAACTGCCTGAAGGATCCTACATTTGGCATAGTTAAACAGTGATGCAAAGGTGAATGGATCCTACATTTGGAATAGCCTTTGTTCCTCCATTGACTTTTTGAGAGAAGGGATAAGGTGGAAATTGGGTGAAGGAACCAACATTGACTTTTGGGAAGACCCTTGGGTCCATGAACGGCCCCTATCTAAAAGACAAGAGTGGAAGGATATTATTATTCAAGCTAAAAATACTATTGGATACAAAGTCTCTGATTATTGTCTTAATAACTCTTGGAAGGATCTTTCTAGCCTTGACAGAAGGTTGTCTCCTCTTATGATAGAGTTGCAGTCCTAGTTCAGAGAAGTTAATCAACCTGACAAAATTGTGTGGAACCCCTCCTCAAATGGTGATTACTCGATGGCCTCTGCTTTCTCTTTTTTCTTCTCCAAGGAAGTTAAGCCTCAGTGTGCTGCTATCTGGTATAAACTTCTTACTCCTAAGATTAACTTCTTTTATTGGATTCTTATCTAGAATAAGCCCCTTACCATTGATAGTCTTGTTAAAAGAGGTTTGAATCATGTCAATAGATGCTTTCTTTGTAAGGATCAAGCTAAGTCTTGTGACCATCTTATGCTTCACTATAGTTTCACTCAGAGAGTTTGGTCCTTGGTTTTTCAAAATTGGAATTTGTGTTGGTTCTTTCCTAACTCTTGGTAGGACTTCATCACTTAGTGGAGATGCCCTTTTGACAATGATTTTGTTAGAAGTCTCTAGAATCTCATCCCACCTCATCTTTGCTGGTGTATCTGGAAGGAAAGAAATAACATAATTTTTAGAGAGAAATATGCCAATCCTGAAGTTATCTTCAACATATTTTCTAGAGCTATTAAGGAAAAATTTAGGTTTTCTATCACCAATAGCAAGAGAAAGTTCAAGAACCTCCTCCCTGATGTGGATTGGTCTAACTAGAATTTTCCTCACCACAACTTTCATTCTTGCTCTTCCAGAGATTCCTCTGTTTGGATTGCTCCTCCTATCAGCTGGGTTAAAGCTAACTTTGATGGGGCCTCCAAAGGCAACCCGGGTGTGTCTGGGGGTGGTGGAATTATTAGAGATAGTCATGGCAATTGTTTGGGCGCCATTTCTATTCCCTTGGGAATTCAAACTAATCATAAGGCTGAGGCATCGGCTGCCCTCAACACTATCCTGTTGGTGGAAGAACTGGGGTTCAAAAGAGTCTGGCTTGAAGGAGATTCTTTAAATATTATAAATAATATTAAAAATATCAATATTCCCTCCTGGACTATTGATCACATTATTTCTAAAATCAAAACCATTTCTCTTTCCTTTAAGGTGTTCCATATTTCTCACAATTACCGGGAGACCAATCAGGTTGTTGATTGCCTAGCCAATATTGGAGCTAAAAGTGAGAGGATTCAAAAATGGATTGGTAACGCAATTAGTAATGATGCTATCACCTCAATCATTAATTATGATAAAATCAGGCACAAGGAAGGAGTTATTAATAGGAGTATTGATGATATCATTTAACTCCTATCAGATTGGAGTGATATCGAATGTCATTCAAAGTAATGCTAAGTACAACTCCAAATTGTTGAATTATCCCGCCATAATGAAAGATCAAAATCTGATGTGTGTTGTCATCATTATTAGTTATTGTTGCCAGTTCGCGCATGGGAATAGGAAAGTGAACCAGTTTTACAGCCTTTTTATGCTTACAAATCACCATAATGATAGCATTCCTCTATCTAAGCATAAGAAAAGGCATATGAAAAAAGAGCAGGGTGAGTGTTCTGCCATGGGTGGTGATCTCAGGAGAGAAGAGCCAGTAGAATGCAAGTGGACGCAGGATAAGGAAGTTTGGAGCATTCTGAAACAAGGCCATGTCCATGGGTTTCTCTAGAGGCTCCATGGTTATGAAAATGATATCACGAAAGCCTTCGCTAATGGTTGGGATAAGGGCATGGTGAACCTTGCTGGCAAGTCTTTTAGCCTCAGTCTCAAGCTCCTTTCAGATATTACTAGTCTCCCATTGGATGGTCTGAAGTATTCAAAAGAGATCAAGGTTGGGACCAGAGCCTACAAGAAGTTTCCTATCACTAATGAGGAGAGGGCACTACTGGTTAAAGGTAAGAAAGACTACATTGACATGGAAAATATTGATAGAATTTGGGGTTTTGTTATTAAGGTCATAATGGAATATTTTACTCTTGAGGGGAGATTTTCTAGGGTCTATAATTACCATTTTTTCCCTAGCTAATCATTTCAGACATGACATTAGAATCTCTTTTCCCTACTTTCTTCTTTGTTCACTCAACCAGAGCATTATTGATTACAGAGTGAAGAGTTTCCCCATCCTCCATGTTGGGCTTATCCTTCTTATTGTTGATTATGTGAGAGATCATATTCCTAAACCTATCCCTACCCAGGTCAAGAAAAGGAAGAATTCCAGCTCCTTGCCCATGAAATAGAAACATGAGAAAGATCTCTCCCTTTCTGAGCCGGCCTCCTCTAAGCCTCTGGATGGTCAGAAGAATGTTGAGAATCTGAGTGTAGTCAAGGCCTCTATTTCTAACAAGACTAAATTAGAGGCCTCTGCCAGCCATGTCTGGTCAGAGTCTGAAGGTGTGAAGTCGAACCCTCATGAAAATGTGACTGAGGTTATTGAGAATGCCCAGGTGGGTCAAAAAGCTCAACCCAAGTCCATTATCCAGACCCTTGAGGAGAAGGATGTGGAGGATCTCGATACCGCTAATGCCATGGATAGCATTGAGGATGGCCAGGATAATCAGAGTAGTGGGGATAAGCCCATCCCTGTTATGGAGATTAACAATGCTTATGATAAAGATACCCCTGAGATTGAGGTTGAGGCTGAAGACAATAATGTCCAAGAGGCTGATACCAATTTAAATGATAGCAATGATGATGACTCAGGGAATAATAGTTTTAGGGTTATGGAAGAGGAAAATTTGGACTCCTATGACTCCCCCAACTCTGGGAAAGAGAACAAGAAGGTTGACAGTGAGAGAACTCTTGATAGAAAAAGGTCCCTTTCTCTCCAGGATGATATCAAAAAGATGGATTCACAGGTCAAAAGAACCATTATTATGACCCCCCTTGAGATTGTTAAAAATAAGTCTATTTATAGTTATAACTTAGACAAATGGGTGCAGAATGACTTGGTTGAGTTGAAGAATAGATGTATCAAGCTGGAAAATAAGAATTCTATATTTGAGGAAATGATTGACAATATCAGGAAGGAGAATTCTCTCAAAGCTAATGTCAATGTTTTCGATTACGGTTTTGATTTGGATGATAAAATTAAAAAAGCAGTTGAGACTGCTATGATCCCTATCCATGAGAAGACTAGCAGGAATGAGGAAATGTTGAAATAATTGCTTGGCCTGGCTAATACATGAATGAAGTCGACTCTAGAGAATTTGAGTATGCTTAGCAGAATGCTGGAAGGGAACAAAGACGCCCCCCTAAGTGACAAAATTGTCATGACCGAGCCTAGTCAGCAGTTGGGTCCTGGCACCAAGACTAGATCTAATACTAAAAAGAAGCTCAAGATTGATGATCAAGACATTCAGAGGCTGAAAGATAATGTTAAGATCATGCAGGCCCAGTTGGAGGAATCTGAGGGCTTCCTGAAGACTATGTCTTGATTTTTGTGTTGGTGGTCTTTTCTTGTTTTGTTTATCTTCCAACGTCTTTTATTTTTTGTTGTGTAGTTGCTATTTGAATATTTGGGTTTTGACCCTTTTTAGGTTGTTCCTTTCTTTGGGACTGCTTGTTGCTCTTTAGGATTTATTGCTTGTCTTCTGAATCTTTTGTTAAAGGGTTTCAGGGCCCCTTCAAAACCTATTTTTACTGTAATCAAAAACATGTGAATTATAATCATCATCAAGAGTATCTTCCATATCAAGATTAATAGAATCTAAAATATGAGCATTTATCTTTTTTCATATTTTTATTTTGATTAAATTCCTTTAAAGGCTCAAGCATGCATTGATCAAAGGAGGGAAAAGGTTGAGAGGATGATGCAGTGAGAGAAGAAAGGGCATGATCCTTAGCCTTAGCTTGATGCTTTTTGCGATGTTGATGAGCATGTTTGTTACAAATGGTTTTACAACATAAACTTGAAGGATCATGTTCCACAATCATAGGTTCTAGGGAGGGAATGTCTACAGATTGAGGAATAACGGGTGAAGGAATAGGTGGGGTAGGTAAGATAGCTACAAGAGTAGCATCCTTAGGAAGGCTAAGATCAAGAATCTTTTCTACCTTATAATGTTGATAGGATCGAAAGAGATGATCAAGATGGTAATTAGGCAGTTTTTGAGGAAGAGATGCCCAAAAGAAATCTATATCAACAAAATCTCAAGGATGTGAAGGGTTGTAAAGGTTATGATTAATGGTGATAACTTCTCCTTTTTTGGGAAACTTTATGCACTTATGAATAGGAGATGCTATAGCTTGGTTGGAGGAAAGCCACATAATGCCAAGCTTAACTTGAAATTGATCTGAAGTAGGAATGACAACAAAGGTAGTGTAAACAACCTTACCAACAATAGTCACAAGAATATTAATAGAGCCTTGAGGGCAATAAACAAAACCATTTTAAGTTTGAATCCAAACACTAGATGTATCTTAGGTATCCTTATGCAATCCTTTACTAAAAATATGTCCTTTGGTGATAACATTCATGATAGAAGAGGGATCAATCAAAATACCATGGTAATAGATATGAGAAACCCTAGAAGTAATGTAAAGAGAACCATTAGGTGCTTTAAACATATCAGAGTCATCAAAGGTGATAGGGGATGGATTTTTAGGCGAAGGTTGAGCTTTAGACTCAACATGACTAACCACATGATTAGCTTATTCTACCTTATCATCATAACTAATGTTGGTAACCAGAGAAGAAGGTTGATTAATGACATTTTTTGAATGTGAAGGAAAAGGGTTGGTGTAAATTTTCAAATTCTGGTTAGGAGGTTCTATGAACTTATTCATACTATTAACCTTAGCGTCAATGGATATACC
Organism: Chamaecyparis obtusa; assembly: GCA_027943335.1. Taxonomy (NCBI): domain Eukaryota; kingdom Viridiplantae; phylum Streptophyta; class Pinopsida; order Cupressales; family Cupressaceae; genus Chamaecyparis; species Chamaecyparis obtusa. Next base: position 63,544 of record BSBK01002515.1, on the reverse strand, counting down.
ATTGGAATCAATAAGGTCTTGAATAGAATTCTTCAAAGCATAACACCTTTGAGTATCATGACCAGGTTGACGATGGTATTGACAAAAAGAATTTTGATCAAGTGACTTATGCATTGGTTTTCTAGTGTCAATAGGATAGATGGGAGGAAGTTTAAGAATGTTAGCATTAATTAATTTTTTCATCACTGCAGGCAAAGGTTTAGATAGAGTAGTATACTTATGATTAGGATGATACACAAAGGAAAAAGTAGTCGTACCTTTGGATGTAGTAACCACTTGATCATCAACTGCATTTGTTGATTCGTGAGTGTTTATGTAGTTGTTAGGCTTAGAGAACATATTTTAATTAACAGTTGCATCACTCTTATCCACAGTAATAGGAGCATTGGAGTAGAGCTCTCAAGCTAGCTTAGTTGTAACTAATAGTGGTGAAGCATTGCACAAAGATGTGAAAAGGAAGTATACTAAGTAAAGAGAATCTTATCTCTAATGTCCTTTTGTAAATTAGAAATAAAAATGCGTTGAATATCATTATTAGGCATTGGATAAAAAATTTGAGCATACAATGTTAAAATCTACCAATAAAGTCACTAACTTTTTCTTTAACATTTTGACAATGCATTAAATTGGTCAAAGAAATTTGCGGACCAATATTATTTTAAAATTGTTGAATGAAGGCATTAGCAAGCTTTTGAAAGGAATCAATAGAGTAAGGAGGTAAATAGAAATACCATTGCAAATATTTATCCCTAAAACTACATGTGAACAATTTAGCCATGACCCTAAAGTCATGAGAAAAATCACTACATATAGTTTGGAAAGTCCTAACATGAATCACAGGATCACCCTTACCAATATAAGTCTCAAGATGAGGTATCTCCATATATTGTGGGATAAGAGCACGAATGATATCTAAGGAAAGGGGATTAGCAATGTCACATGTACGAATGTTTTATTTGGATTGAGTGAATTGAGCTACTTGTTGTTGTAAAGCAATGTCAGTATGAACTAAGCTACTAATGGTAGGATTAGAAGACCCAATAGTAGGCATAGACATATTGGATGTACTAGGAAAGTTGTAGGAATTTGAAGGAAAATGCAAGGATTTTGGTGGAGGATTAGAAGGAATAGGAAGAAGATTGGAATATGTGAAGGGGACAACATTGTATGAGGGTAATGAAGAAGGTATGGAGGTAGGAGGAACACTTGAAGGAAGTGAAGGATTAGGAAGACCAACACTTAAAGTAGAAAAAACTTGTATAGAAGTTGTCATGAGAGGTGGTGTATAAGTAGGAATACTAGTAATGGTAGTAGAAATTGGGATAGAAGGTTAAAAAGTTGTGGAAGGAGGAGCACATTCTATCAAAGGCTTAGCATGAGTATTAATAAGGTGTGATATACCACACAAAATGGAGATGTTATTATCATCATGATTAATAAGCTTCTTAATAGCCTCAATAGAGGCAACACTATCGGGATTTGGGTTCTCTTGCACAAGCCAATTTTCCAATTTATCAAACTCATGAGAGAGCTTCTCAAATTGGGAAGGAGGAAATCTTAAGAATTCATCATCATCATGGGAGGAATGAGAAGAATTATGCTCCATTATGGGATTAGGATCTTGATGGCAAATATCATCATGGGTCCTAAGAAGAAAAGATGAATCATGATCAAAAGAGCCCATGAGTCTACAACTTCTCCTAATAGGAATGCTATAGGCTTGAATTAGTGTAATAAAGCTCATAAAATAGGAGATCACAAAAGGAAACTCTAATGAGATCTAACACAATTATCAATGTAATAAAGAGCATAATAAGAAAGATCTAACCACACAAGTATAGCTAAATCTAACTCCAAAAATAAGGAAAGAGGGAATGTGTTGGGTTCACCAAGATGTTTAGGGGGAAAATGGTGTTACTGAATTTATTAATGTAAACTATGTGAGATGTGTTCATTAATTAACCATTTTCCTTCTAACATTAGAAATACAAGAGAAAGAGGGTCTTCCAGGCATAAGTCTCAATATAACCTAAGTTAGATTAGCAAAAACCTAAGAAGATGAGGGGATGTTAATGCTAAACAAAAATTATACTAAGGAAGTACATGAGAAAGTACTCTTTCATGTAATGTAAGATTTGATTCAGGTTGTGTAAATGCAATTGTAAAATTGAACTAATCAATTTAGCAAGATAAGAAATAGAGATCTAGGTGCTAAATGTAAGCAATCGGCCCAATTAAGATGTGAAAATAAATATAAACAAATATATGAAACAGATAATGAAGTACTCACCTTGAAGTATGAAGAGGAATATTCTTTTCTTCTCTGAAAACTACTGTTCTAGACCTGAAGTTGACTTTGTGATTGCGGATCTGCGATCACTGCTGAAAATCAAAAAAATGCTAAAAATCTCAGGCTACTAGGAATAGGTAAACCATGTCACCATGTTCCTAAGACACCTTATTGAAGTTGACCCATATTTTTATGGTATTCATCTACAACTTCCAGATCTGTACCTATAATTTTGAGATCCTGCTCTTGCATGCAAAAAACTACTTTTTGGGGTTGGGGTGGATAAGGGCTTGCCTTGGTCAATCCCTAGATTGAGGAATCAACCTTGGATTGAAATGTAAATGTGTAAATGAAACAATAAAAATGTAAATATTCACCTTTCTTGAAGAAACCCTTGTCAAATAAGGATTTTGTTTTGTTTGTATGTTGATCTTGAACTTGCGATCTAGGAAATCTCCACAAATGCTATGGATCTACCAAAATCACTTAATGGAGCCATGGATGTAAGCATGAATCAAATAAAGAAGATTATGAATGCCTCAATGTAGATATCCTCTCTTGATGGCCAACAATATGCTAGATCTTGAAGAGGAAAGATGTTAATAAAGGATCCTTGAATCTTTGAAGACTTGAATTCTTGAATGTTTGAGTGTGAGATCGCTATCATGAATTATCCTCCTCACTTCTTTCTTATTTCTCTCCTTGTTCTTCTTGTCCTTATTTTATTCTCTCAAAATGAGGTGCCTAGGCTTCCTTTTATACTAGTTTTTGGGTGGGAAAACAAAACAAGTCGACAAGGTCACCAAATTTTGTAAAATGAATTCCCAACACAACACTAGGCCCAAGGCTCACAACCCCTAGGGAATAGGTCAACTTGGTCAACCTATTAATGATAAATAGGTTGACTTGGTTGACCTATTCCAAGGTTGACCCACAGGGAGCCAGCCCCGAGGTCTCAGAGACTGCACAAATGAAAGTGAGAAAAATAGGGCTGAATGGGAGAAAAAGGGAACTAAGCAAAAATCCATCCATGGTCCAAAAAGTAGATAAAGGATGAGAGATAAAAGGTCTTAAATTAGGAGTGCATCAATTTTAAGATAGTACATAAAGAAGAATGTATGTGGATGGAAAGGACGGATATCCTTTCTTGATTGCAAACTCCTCTACTTGGCCTTAATGAGAGAGAGGATTTCTTAAATGTAAAATATTGCCTTAAAAAATGCTATGGATGCTTGAAGGAAGACTACACCTTGTATGCTTGCCTTCAAATCTTGAATTCACCTTGAATGATCTTGAAATATTAATCATTGTTGCTAAAATGAGGAGAGATAGGGTGTTTATATACCCCATCCTACATTTTAGAATAAGTCCTTTTCCTTGGTTGAATAGTATTTTCCAATAAAGAAGGCCTAGTATTTTCCAAGAGCATCTGATATGTTTAAATTTGGAACACACTTCTTTCTCCCACCCACCCTTCCTCATATTGAGTTAGTGATGGTGCTCTATGGTGGTGTAGTGGCTACATGATGAAAATGGAAACGTAAACTTATCTATTCACCTTTCTATGAAGGAACCTCTTCTTCATGTTCTCCAAATTGACATGTATTATGTTCATGTTCTTCATCTTCTTTTTCTCAATGTGTTTAAAACCCTTCTCCTTCTAAATCTTGTCACTCTTCATCTGTGGGCCCTTTTTGTCTTCCTTTTGTATTATCTTCTTCTACATTTTCATCTTTATCTCACCCTTCCATATTAGTTCCCTCAATCTAAGCATCTAGGGGATACTTCTTAAGTGTCTCCATCCCCATCAAGATCTCTAACCATGCTTTGCACTAAAATCCTTGTGGTATCTAGTTATACCTATGGTTCCTATGATGACTACTTGAAACTAGGTATATTTTCAAAATCTCAAATGCCAAATGCATCTAAACCCAAAGGATCCTTTACCTATGTTTGTTGCTTTGCAGCATAATTATATTCGATGTTGTGGATTTCTCAGGAATTTTTGTGTTCCTTCAATTACTCTCCTTCAACTACATGATCTAAGGTGGCTTGGAGATATCCTCTAATAAAGGGTCTCCCAAATTAATCTTGCAATAAATAGATGTAGTGGATCTTGCACACCTGACAAACTGGGGGTCGATGTCCTCTTCTTCCACCTCCAATGATTCATAACTTGGGCCACAAAGAGAGATTTATTTATTATCCTCTTGTATACCCTTCAAAAAGAGATAGAAGGAAGTTTATTCCTTCCCTTATTTGATTTTATATTAAATCATTTAATCCTTGGCTTTCAGGAGGAAGGGACATGCACTATTGGAGAAGTAGTGGAATTAGTTGTTAGAGCTACTTGAGAAGATGGTGCGGTAGCAAAAGGTGATGGAGAAGTTGTATAAAATTCACCTTGATTCTTATCCTTAGCCTTTTGTTAGCTTATGACCTGAGGGGTAATATGAGAGGTGACCTCTCAAGAATGATTTGTTACTTCCTTGGATAGATAAGTGGTTGAAGTTTTCTTAAACACAGGTAGTTGATTCCTCTTTCCCTATCTAGTATCAAGCTTCAAAGGCTTGTTGACCTTCTTTGTCATGGGAACAGGTTCCATCTTATGCATTTAGCCCAAATAATGATATCATCAAGTTAATTGGCCAAGATTTTTTGCATTTAGAATTAGCATTTCATAAATATTTTCCTCATTATATAGGGTCAGAAATACATCTTCTAAATCCAACTCCCAATGTTTATTTGATATATGCATGCCTCCTATATCATGGGCCAATTCAAGGCTCATTCTACAAAAATATTGATCCTTGATTTCATAATCATCTAAGCAATTTGGCCAATGGTTGTCTATACGAGGCTCATGCTTGAAATGTGCTCCCATGTCATGGTTTTTGTTTAAGGAAAAAATAGTTTTTGAAGGGACCCAAAACCCTTTACAAAATGCTTACATAAAATTTATCAATAAAGATTAACAACATAGATTAGACCAAAAAGAAATGGGATAGATAGAAAGAAAAAGATACAAGACGGGTACAACCCACCCCCCAAAAAAAGCCAACAAACCATTGGCAAGGAACACCAAACAATAGAGACAAATTGAATAGAACTAGCCTAGATTTTTTAAAGTCTTGGCAACTTTCTCTTCTAGCTGATTCATCTTCTGAGCCACATTCTTCAACTCAATATTATCCTAAGGCAAGTTAGAAGTCTTCTTTTGGTACTTTCCCTTGTTCTCTTACTCATACCTAAAGTCTCATCCATTTCAACCTCTTTCTCCTACTCCAAATCCACAAAGGTCCTATCCTGGTGTAATTTCTCCAATTTAGCAACTAGAGCCTTCATATTCTCAATAGAGGATTTAACCATTTTGTGACTATGCTCCATAATCATTTGTAGGCTAGTATCACACTTGCTAACCTTCAGGCTCATATCCTCAATCTTCTTTTCATATATCTCCCTGGTCTTCTCAATGGTCTCCACATTTTTGGACAAGCAGTACGCTATCACATTCTTCTCCACCTCCATCTAGAGAGCACACACTAAAGGATCAATAGGTATCTTCTTAGCAACAACAATAGTGAGATCCTTGAGAGCAGTTTGCACTATATCCTTATCTCCCTCCTTATTAAGCATTTACAAAAACTTAGAAGATAGGGAACAATACTTGAGAAGAAGGATTTTGATCTCATGAAAGGCCCACTTAACTGATCTAAAATGTACACATACATGTCCTTAGGTGTCTAAAAAATACCAAGCTCTTTCTCCTTATTATCTTTTAAATATTGGAAACTTACTTCCAAAGAGGAAGAATAAGTGTTCTGGTCATTATCTTGGAGGGGCTGAGATTCTTTAGGGCCAAAGGGGGAAGGCGACTATCATGGTCTTGGGAATTTCCATAATCAATAGCAACTGGATCCTTCCCTTTCCCCATATCAATTTTCTTAGACTTATTTCCCCCATGCAAAGGAGAATGCATACCCTTACTGGCTCCAATAGGCACATTTTAAGTTTTGACAAGGTGAGAGGAAAAATCCTCCTCAACATAACACTTACCTTTACTAGCTCCAGTAGGCCAATTCTTTGGCACATTCTTTGGTTTTTTAGTTGGGGGAGAAGAGGCCTCATCCTCGTTATCCTCTATTTCCCAACCCTCATCCTTTGAGCTACCATTGTCTTCCCCTTTCTCCACAGAAGCAGAAAGAGTCCCAAAAGGGTTCTTAGAGATCTTAGCTCTAAAATACTCATGAATAAGCAAGATAAGCCCTCGATGCAATACAGAGTTTTTTGGAGGGTTCTCCCTATGATCATTTATTTTGGAATTAAGAGATAAGAGAAATTAAAATGGAAAAGAGATAAGAACCTTGTGTCTAAAATGATTGATCATAACCAGATGATACTTGTAAACCCTAGTGAACATATTTTCCTATGGGCTTGATAAGTATGGGCTTGATAAGTTCATTTTATATGGGCTTTATCTACTCTAGAGAAAAGTATGGGTTATTTTCCTTTACTAGCTTCTTCTTCTCCTTCACAAATTTGGGGAATTTCTTCACATCTTCCAATAATTTTCTCTCTATAAAACTTGATGCCCTCCATGGACAAGCTAGTCACCTCCGCAACAAGGCTCTCATCAACCACAATAGACTTTTCAAATAGTTTAAGCTTTTCATTCTTCCATTCCTGCATGAATATCTCTATAACTTTCTAGTTATAGCCATGAAGCCTGTCAAGATAAGGGGTGACACAACCTTTCCATTAAACAATACTACATAGTATCATTATTCCTCCACCCATCATAGCTAGCAAGCTCAACCCTTCTCCTATCACCACCCATCTTCCAATTCATAGAATAGAGAGATTTGGGATGAATACATAGATGACTTCCCAACAAAGAGCCAACACACCCAATTAAATAGAGAGCCACCCAGAAAGCGTGTGGATAATCAAAACTATTTATGATTTCTAGGTCATTCGGATGATCACCATACATGGAAATAATATCATAATTAATATGTGTCATCATCATTGTTAATTGGCAGCTTTCCAATTTTACCATGTGTCTGATCAAACCTAAGAAAGGATTTCACCCCTTCATCTAAAGTGTCCTCCCCAGACCAAGTTCTATTTTCCTTAGATATAGTGCCTAGGTTAGCAAGACAATCTACCACAATGTTAGTTTCCCTATATGCATGTGCAATGAAGAAATCTTCAAAGGTTTTAATTATATTATAGAGGATTTAATAATATTATCAATGGTCTAAGATTCCCTATCGTCCCCCTTCAAACATTTGATTATATTGTTTAAGTCTCCTTTAATCCAAACTTTTCTACAATTTAGGTGCCTTTCAATTTCAAAGATTTGATAATCTCCCATGGCTTTCGTGAGGTGGCTGGTTTGAGTGCCCACAGGGAGTGCCACCACTGCAAGACAATTATTGTTATCATTTAATGATCCCATGACATGGTTGAATGTGCCTATGGAATAAAATTTTCCTTGAACTATTAAGAGGTTATCAAGGGGCCAGTCATCCCACTCAAGGCATATGGATTTGACAACTTTCACATCTTGTGTTGAATGAGCTCTAATTCCAATTGGGAAATTGAAGAAAGGCTTGTGCTTAGAAACTATTAGTAGGCGGGCATTGGAGATTTGGTGGCACAACTCCATAAGAATCAATCAACCAATGTGATGGATACCTTAGGAGCTTCTTGGGGTGTGAAATTCCCAAATTGAATGTAATAATTACCTACTTTTTATTTGACCAACAAATTCCAAAAATATCATTTTTTGCAATATCACAGGTTCAATTAACCTAATTATTTCAAAAATGAAAGCATCATTAACAATTTAGTATTCTGAGCTAAATGAATCATTTTTTTCTTTTCACACCAACTAAGGATAAACCTTGTATGCATATTCCTTAGTTTCTTGCAATGAGTCCTTGACTATCGATCTAGGATATAAAGCCTAGGCAACAAGAAGATACACTATATAAGATGTCATAAAATCCTAGGTCATTTTTTACCCTCTGTAACTACTCATCAAGATTACAATGGATGATCTTCCCTTAATTTATCTTTTTTTTAAAATGGTGTCAATGTAGAGCACCATCCATGTTTCTAGTTATTTGGCTTGTGTTAGACAAAGACTATGCTTAGTAGTATGCCATAATTATTCATATCCTTAGTGAGGTATGTGCTATGAAAGTGTGGTTTGTCATATTGGCATTTTTTATGAGGCCTCTCCAAATAATTTTGATTGATCTTGATATCAATGTCAAGTTCATATTTATAGTATCTCTATTCTCTCTTTTTTGAGATATTGGAATACTCATAATAGGTAGGGATGTGGAAGAGATCTTCAATATTACCGGGCCTTATATCAAAGACCACTTCTCACTGCTTTTTGAGAACCCTTATTTCCTCTAGTTTTTAGTTCTCAACAATGGTCTTGATAGGAGATTGGAGGGATAATGGAAACCCTACAACATGAACAAGAGCAAACTAAACTAAAGTGGAGGCATCAAGTTTCTGGTTATTGGGATTAGCTATACTTTAGAGGAACTCATTTAGGTCCATGTGACCAATATTGGTGTTTGTGACCTCACTATGTAGATTGCCCAACTTGAAGGGATTTAAATATCCCATGAACTAGTACTTCATTGGAGTCATTGTAGACATAACTCGTTCTGTATCCAAAAATAGGACACTTGTCAACATCACTTATTCAATTCAAACTAACCTATCCTATGAAAAAATCATTAAACAATACAAAGAAAAGAAACTAAAACCCCTTTAAAATAGGAGAGAGGACCAAAAACAAAATCCTCAAAGAACCACTTCAATAAGAAGGAAAACCTCTTAAAACTAATTTTACCATAGTTTTGGGGTTTTACCCCAAAATGAATCAAAAGCCCCTTTTATGAGGAAAAATTTGGGAATCGGGGATGAGGGTCTCTGACTCTCTTTTGGGGATTTTTGTTAACAAACCCTTGACACCCTAATTCCCAAGCCTAAACCTAGGGTCCTTTTTCAGGGATTGGGGATATGTGATCCTCAATCTCTCTTTCAGGGATCATGGATCATAGTACCCATGATACTCTAATCTAAGAATTAGAAAAGATGCAGGCTAAATTAAGAATCACAGGGTCCCTGAGGGATCATGGATACATGATCTTGGAACCTCAAATGTTGATTGTTAGGATTTGACAAATTTCACTACTACGGCTTCTATGATTTTAGGATTTGAATAATGAGAGCTTCCATTTGTACCAAGAAATTAGGAGGGGAAGACCAAAGACACAAAAATAAAAATAAAAATCAAATGCACAAACAAAAACAAAACCAAGAAAATATGAACAAAAAATAGAGAAAACCACACGAGGCCATCAAAAGGGAAAACAAAACAAAAACAATAATAGACTAACCTAAGCTAGAAAAATAAAGTTGATGGTCAATTGATTCTAATAAATAATGATGATAATGAAACTGATTGTATCAACCATGCACTTGATGACCTCAAATTCTTAATTGAAAGTTCAGGAGAAAAAGAAGAATAATAGCTCTGAGGAAACAAAGTGTGCAAATGATGGCTTTGAGCTCCTTATATAGTGCTTGGGCTTACATCACCCTCAACCCCCAAGAAATTGGGTCATCAAGGAAGGGGTTTCAAATCTCAAGAATGGCGGGGATCCAAAGAAAGACATCCTACCCCTGACACCCCAAAACCCAATCTTAGACTTCGTGATTTTGGTATTTTATAGTTTTAGTGCTTCAATGTTTCAGGGTCAGAGGGATCTAAGGCATGAAGACCACCCCCACATGCTCGAGACAACTCAAAAATCTAACTTAGATGGGAGAGAAAAAAATTAAAGAAAAGATAAGAAAAAAAGGACAAGAAAGAGAAAGAACAAAGACCTCACACTCAGACATCAAACTATCGAGAACTTGGAGTTCACAATTTGACTCACCCAATGTGACTAACTAATAAAAATATTGCTAAAGAAAAAACAAGGAGTCCCCATTAGGCCAAAGGACCATAATGGGATATTAGTTGTGAGAACACAAGACTTCCAAAATGACTCATTATCTTCTAGTAGGCACAAAGAATTGATGAATTGGAATGCAGGATCTCCTATTCATAGAAAACACAATTTACACATGCACTACCTCGAGCTCTATCAACTCTATAAGATATTATCAATAAAGAAAATAAAAAATAACATTTTCCCATATTTTCTTCCACATTTACATTAAGTATAATCCACACTCAACATGTACCCATGAACTCAAACATTGACACACATACATATATTTAATTGATCATTGAAACCCTCAACTAGGTTGCCCAGGGTAGAGATAATATTTGCACACAAAGTGTGCCACCATAGGAGATAAAAATGAACTTAACAAATCATAACACATCTTCCACAATTAATTAAAATGAGGCACACACAAAGGAACATCCTCCATTAATGACATCAAATGTAATGTGTGCCAAAATGTTTAACCAATCGAACCAATAAATAATCTCCAATGCACATCATTTAATACAGATCTAAATAAAACATGGTAAGACAAATAACAACCCCTTTACTCAACCTCCAATGCATATCCAGATTAAAAGATCATAATTCAATTAAGATAATCTATTGAGTCAATCAAAAGCCAACACAAACAATGATGTCAAATAGAAAAATAATGTATCTTCAATTGTGGAGAAAATCAACACTTCAATTCTAAATTGGAACATTACAAGACTCTTTTGAATATGTCCACCAAGAAGCACACCCTAAAACACCAATGTATAGCATTCCCAAGACCAGACCTAACTAGTCCTGCCAAACAACCTCACTATCAGCAAACAACAAATCACAACTTCAACCTATGAACTAATGGGTACCTAAAAACATGATTGTGTGGAATTCATAACCCATAGACATTCTTATGTAGAGGAATGTAAAGCATTCTCCCATAAGGACTTCAAATACTCTTTCTTGCATATTCTAGCCTCCCATACTATCACCTTCTTGAAACATGACATACTATCTCAATATCATCATTAGACATTAGACCAACATCTAAACACTTATTTCTAGACCTCTATTAGATTCCACACATTAGGCAACACAAAACTCAACTAGGTTGACATCAATACTATAGAAACATGAATTTGATTAACAATTTTAATTAAATTTAGTTATCTTACTTGCATTACTAATTAAATAATTATATATTATTTAATGATTAATTTTAGCCTTCAAGTTAATTAATTTAATTAATTAACTATAGTCTAATTAATTTCAATGGTAACCAATAACGATTTAATTAATTGAATTTATTTTTCTAATTTAAATAAATATATTTATCTATTTAAATTAATTCATTTTATCCCCTTCCCTCCACTTGGAATTAAATAATCAATTTAAGCACATGGCTCCTAACTTTAACCCCTACCTAACCATCTGATGAACGACCTAAACTATGGTTCTAACTCAACCCAACCCCTTTACACATCCTAACCCTCAAGTAATTAGTTAATTACCCTAATTAGCTAATTAGTCCTTCACTCATTATCTCTCCTCTCACTTGAATTCTCCTAATTCTCTAACTTGCCTGCTAATCATTCCTAATCCAAGCCTAATCCTCTCCTAAACATTTACACAATCTTAATCCATGGATTAAGAAATCCTAAACCAAATCCAAGTCAACTCCATGTCTTTTCAACTCCAATCCCAACCTCCTCTCCATTTATCAACCTTAAATGCTCTTACTCTCCCTGTATGCACCCTAAAATGGTTGCCTATACTTTGGGCCCCCATTCAACAATTTATCAAACCCCTGATTCAATATTTTTAAATCAACATTTTTCAAATTATATCAATCTCCTTGATCAAATCCCGGTTTTATCATTTATTCGATTATTTTTCATGGGCTAACCATTTGTATCCTAAGTCTTTATTTATTTAAAAAGAATTCCCTCCCCTTTTATTAAATAAAAATCCCCCACTTTTCCTCTTATCCTAAGTTGCACAAATAAAGCATTATTCTTATTTTATAAAAAGAAGAAAAGATATTTTTGTCCCATATGGACACAAAAGTCAACTCTTATTTTCTCATTGGAGGAGATTTGTGCACATGGATTTCTCCTCTTTCAAGCTCCACTCTTGATTAAATCTTTTGCCTCTTAATCTCCATGGTCCATTCCTTTTCAATTCCTTTAAAAGGATAGCTCTTTTCTCATTCTTAGATCCCAACTTTGAATACTAATCTTATGTTGTAGTATTTCTTGGAGACTTTGGAGCTTTGGAGATCTTTATGCATTTAGCTTTCATTCTTGCATTCTTAGCTTAAGCTTTCATGGCATCTAGCTTAGTTTCCTTTATGCTTTAGATTAGCTCACATAGCTTAATTAGCAAGGATTTGTAATACTTTCATTTTCATAGCTTAGCTTGCATTTTCATTCTTAGAATAGTTGCATTGCATTTCCATTGTTGATTCTTGAGGATATTGGCATTCTTTCCCTTGTCTCTTTGAATCTCTCATTGTGTGGTTTACTAGCAAGGTTGCATGCTTCAATAGCTCTAGCTAAGAGCACTATCAAACATCCTTGTGACTCCATACCTAGGGAGCTCTAAGTCACTTTCTCAAGGTTTCCCATTCATGGATTCTCTTGGAAGTAATGACTTAGAGAAGTGCACGATCTAGTGTGTACATTTTTGGTGCCCATCGTGGGGCAAAACACTCTTGTTTTGTCCTTTTTATGTATTTCCGTCAATTTTTCATCATCATTTTTGCTTTTTGTTTCGGCTCTATTTTTTTGACAGATTATCGTGCGATAGTTTTCTAGTATCATGTGATATTTTATTACACACTCGTGCAATACTTTTCCAATAAAAGTATCATTCGATTATACAGGACTCTGTCGCATCAGTGTTTTATACTTTGTCACATGCAGGTAGCATGAAATATCATATAGAGATAAAGTATCGCAGCAATATACTGAGAAGTATCGTACGATTCTTTCTCTGATAGAACTATCACCCAAGCCTGGCAGTGAGTGATTTTGGACATTCCTTTGCAAGATTTGATTTATTTGCTTTGGATTTTTGATTTGTTGTGGTAGAACAGAGGTTTATTTGCAGATTATTCTTGATTTTGATGTGCTAACCATTGTAGGGCTAACAAGTTGTGCTTGTAGGTGCTCTCATTGCTTGAAAAAAGAATGCATGTCAAAGCTCCAAATGCACAAGGGTTGCTAATTATTTTTTTATTGCTACCCAAAGCATAAAAACCAATCAAGTGCTTGTTTAATTGCTTTCATTTTAAGTGCGGCATATACTAGTTCTTTCTTTTCATAGGCACTTTATATCTTGTTGTAGGAATATTTTGGTGGTAGGAGAGTATGCTCTTCACCCTTGTGGTGAAACAAAAATCTTGACCCATCTTTGGATTTTGAAGGTAAGAGGGTAATTGAAACTTTTCTTGGTGTGTTTGGGAGAGCTTTTTGAGCTAGGAGAGTATGCTCTTCACCCTTGAGGTGAAACATAAATCTTGAAACTGAAAGGTTGATCTATTCTTTGTTTAGTTTTAGAATCGTTTAGCGGGCCTGCTCTTGAGAAATCAAGAGGAACGACCCAAGTGGGGACAAGCTTTTCGCTGGCCATTCTAACCCACTATAAACTCAAGGCTATCAAGGACACAAAACCTTGGTAGACATAGTACTTGTCTTTGCTTGATGTGAGTACTTGTCGGACTGTGACCATAAGAAAAATGTTGAGCAAGAATGCTTAAGGTACTCTTGTGGCCGTGAGGTCCGTTACTTGCCACAAGGTAAGGAGTCCCTTTGGGGAGCAAGAGGGGTATTACGAATGGAAGCCCTTAATAAGAACCATAGATAGAATCCACCCTATTTTGCCATTTAGTTTCTTGGTGCAAGGATTGATCCTAGTGGACTAACCCAGATCACCCCAAGATTACTCACCATCTATGTTCCTTTGGTTGTGTCATTGGCACTTCCACGATAAAGCCAATATCTATTGTGGGCAACCACTTTGTGTGAGGCAATGGGACATCAAGTGTGGGCCAAGTTTTTAAGTATTGAGCCATTGTCTTTTTAGGCTAGTAAGTGCTTGAAGTGTTCTCACTATGATCTACCCGTGCAAATATTCTCAAACATCAAACATCATGGTAGCATTCATAGGATTTTATTTCTTTGATATCACAATTGCTTGTCTTGGTAAGGTTGCTTTTTCCCTTGTGCAAGTTTTTAATGACATGTTTCCTCACCTACTGTTTGCAAACTTGTCTGATTATTGCTAGTATTGTGTTTGAAATCAAAAAATCCAACCGTCAAACTAAAACTTTGACCAAATTGCCTTTAAAACTGATATTTTTAACACTCACTAGTCAAGAGTCATATGACCCTAAAATACACTCACTATTTTGAGATTTATCGTGCGATAGTTTGTTGCTGCACAATTGTCGTACAGCTTGCTTGGAAAGTATCGCACAGGCCACTTGGAAACTATCGCACTGCTTTGTGTGAAATATCATTTTGGAAAATTGTATCATTCTGTTAGCCTGGAAACTGTCGCACAGGGTAAATTTGTTGTCTGTCTGATTCATGTCATTTTTAGTCTTTCTTTGGTCGACTAGATTTTAGTAGGTGACTTACTCTGCTGTTGGAAGTTTGTTTGTACCTCGGGTTCCTGTATTTAGACCCCTTGAATTAGTATTCTTTGATTTTACAAAGTAATCTTGCTTGGAATTGATAAGTTAGGAATCAACCTTGTTGAAAAAGGAAACCTTTAGACTCTTTGGTAACACACTTGGAGAGTTTCAGTAGTCTCTTGTCCAAATTCACTTCCATAAAAATTCAATTTCAATTTCAAATATAATTTGGTTAAATCCATCCTCCTGATCCATATGTGTTAGGATACTCATCCTTTTATTATACACCTCTGTGGTAGTGTTGGTTTACACCTTTTGCAGCTTTCTATCTTACCATCTCTTTTTGGACAATTAAACACTTTTACTATCCTAGTTTGGTATTGACATTTCGTAGGGTCGTCTTCTCACCAAGGGTCTTTTTCTTTCATGTCGTTTATGACAAGGTACCAAGTTAGTCAAGTAAAATGACCTCAAGTTGTCTTTGATCAGTTACCCTTAGTCCAAACTCATCAAAAGCAAAAGGGAAAAGAGCCCATCTTTGATCAATCACCTAGGAGCGAGTCCAAAGCTTGGTTTGACCCAAAGAGAAATCCTAGTGAGTTGAGTACCTCTTTAGCACCTTCTCAATCAGATATGGACATGAGTTACACCATGACTAGAAAGGAGAGAGAAGCGATGGATCAAAATCTTGATGAAATTTTCCAAAGACATAGGGATAACATGCTATTTGGTGATGACAATCAACCATAATCACCCCCTATCAACTCAAGATATCTAGACACCCATCAAAGAGTTGAAAGACATTATGGATGAGGTCACCAAGATGCACGGTCACAACATGAAGACCAGAACAATGAATCCGGTGATGCTCATGTGAATGCAACATTTACTAATGACTTGTTCAAACATTCAAGGCCCAACTCTCCACTCAAAACAACCTCAAGGTATGCAAATCAAAGGCTTAAAAGGATTGAGCATGAAAAGAAAGCCTTTTTGGATGAACAAGCTACTAAAGAAGAAAGGTTTAGACTCCTAGAGGTGGAACAACAAGCCTTGTTAGAATTGAAAAGAAAATCATTTCAAGAAGAACAAGATAGGCTTTTTGATGCAGTGCAGGTGGGAGGATCCAGTTAAGGACTGTCCAAACTGGTTGCAAAATGAACACAATGCAGAAGCACACACAAGATTTGAATCTTAAATCCAATTTTCTATTAACATGTCTGGCTGTAAGGCCTTTCAGGTTAGGGCCAATTACAAACAGAGAGTAATTCTACAAGATTATAATATTTAGCTTACAATCAACAACAACTAGTTCAGTTCTGAGACAAATCAGACACTGATGGAAACCCTAAGGTAGATCTAAAATTGTGCTTCCCAAAGCCACCAAGCAATCTCCTCAGTTCCAAGCCTCAGCCACTAGCTCTACAATTACAAACTATCAGACTAGCAATCTCATCTGCAAAATTAACAAAGATCCTTCCACAACTTCACCAACTCCAGCTTCTCTAGATTGGTTACTTCGTCATTGATCTGCTCTTCTTCGCTCTACCTCAGATGTCTAAACCACTGCCCAAACATCCATTTAAATACAAATCTCTAACAAATAATTCCTAAGCCAGTCGGCTTCTATTACAACAATTACTAAATGCAAATCATGGTCGGCTCTCAAATAGCCTTACAAATATTTAATATAACATGTCAGCCTCTAGATCCACATAGGAGATTCCAAAAAAATCTACCAACAATCATTACACCAAATTGGCCCAACAAATCAAAAAGAACTTTCGTCAGTAAACCAAGACTACCGAGTAACAGATAAACTACCGAGCGCCAGAGAATTCACCGAGCATGTCAGGCATCCCTGAGCACTATGTCAACTGAGCACCCTAAGCATCGTTGAGTTCCTTCAGTGACTGAGCTTCCTTCCTTAACCAAGACCATTGGTTAAAGCTACAACCAAGTAACACCAGCCAAACACAAACACCTTATGCAGTTTCACTGAGGACAAAGAATGCCCCAGCCTAATCCTTGGATACCCTTGCATCAAACACCCTAGGTTTCAAAAGATGTTCATATGTGAGAAGAACATCTTCTAGGTTTTAGCACATAAACCCCAAACTGGTTCTTCACATACATGTCTCCCACTTTTTCTGCTTGCACACTCTTCCACTTCAGCTTCCTCTATCTCTTCAAGTCTTTTCTAGACAATGCACAGGTCGGTTTCAAAAATTGATCATTCATTTTCTCAAGATCTTCCAACTCAACTTGGGTACCGATACTCAAACTTCGCTTACTGAGCGTTGTATCCATCAAAGGCATCAGTGAAAACTTCATGTCATTCTTCTTAACAGTAAACACATTTCTGACACAGTCATACATAGCTCTACAATCATATTGCCAAGGTCTATCAAGCAATATATCACAACTATTCATCTCCACACTGCCACACAACACAAGATCCTTATACTGGCCAATCTGAACATCAACAAAGCATTGTTCTCTAACTTCCAAGGCATGATCATCTTGCAACCATCCAATCTTATAAGGATGTGGGTGTTTCATTCTATTCAAACTAAGGTTCTGAACCAAGTCCTTGGTTCAGAACCTTAGCAACAAGGTTATCAGTACTACCACTATCCACAATAACATTATAGAGTTTACCTTCAGTCTTGCATCAGGTCTTAAACAAGTTGCTCCTCTGACAAGGTTCCTCCTTTGTATCGAGAAATGTTCGCTAAAGTAGCAAGCTTTTTGATTTAGGTTCATTCTGTACTTCATTTACCATAGTTTTCTGTCGGTCACCAATCTTCTTCTATTGAGTACACTCAAAAGAACTAATGAAGGGTGCTCCCCTTAATACCACAAACACATAACAAAAATAGAGAAATAACAACAATTTGCAAGAACAAAAAATGAGCTTCTTATTATCTCCACAAGTGTGGAATTCTAAATTTCAGAATTACAATATGCAAAGCCACATGGGCATTCCCTTTACAATATTATGTAGGATAAAGCCTCAAATTTATTACCCAGAACTTCTCTAGACAACACTACGGGCCTTCTTTATATAGGCAATTTCCACCGCCCTAGAAGGTTCAAAAAATTTAGCCCTAAGGGCCAATCAAACTTAGAATTTTTTTATTTTTCATTTTATTACATCAAAGTTGGCTCAAAATAACTTTTGAAACCCAAACAGAAATTTTTGAAGGAAAATTATTTTTTGCCATTTCAAGTGACCCAACTTCCGGAAACCATAAGTCATCACCCATTGACTCGATTGACTATTGTAACCCCATTTCAGAAAGGCCACGAGGAGCTCTACAACACTCAAATCACACAAGCTTCATTCAATTGAAAATGCGACCTCATTCGGGGCCTCTAAAGCCTTCAAAATTGAGTTCAAAGTTTTTGTACCCTATTTCCAAAACCAAAAAGTTTCAATATCTTCAAAACCAGACTTGATCTAGCAATGAAACTTTACAGGCAGGCTGATATGACTAACATGAACCTCCAACTATGAAATCAGAACATTCCAAGATCGTATGACCAACTTACTAAAAATAGTAAGTTTCTATAAATAACAGCTCTACACAAGATAGCTCTTATTGAAAAGAAACCAAAAATATTTTTGGGTGATGCAAGATTGCTCTTACACCTAGGATGCTCCTGCATCAGACACCCAAGGTAATTTGAGGAGTGACCCTATCATGATTCAGGTGTGAAGAGGGAAACCAAGATGGTTAACCTCCTGCTTTGTCAGCCATGATGAATCTTCAACAGGTCATCCTTTCCACTTGACCAAATATTCTTCATATGTCTTTTTCCTTGTGCTTCTGTCAACACGACTAGCCAGTATATCCTTAATCTCCTTAGTATCTGAACTAGTTGCTGGAATACTCCACTGTGCTGCTATGATCTCATCTTCAACACCTCCTTCATGATACTTTGTCAAATCTGAAATGTTAAACACTGGTGAAATATTTAACTTAGTAGGCAATTCTACCTCATATGCATTTCCTGAATCATTATTCTTCAGTATCTTACATGGCCCAAACTTCTTCATTTTCAGCTTGTATGTACCAACTAGAAATCGCTCCTTCCACAAATGAACCATGACTTCATCTCCAACCTAAAATTCCTTATGCCTCCTTTTGTCATCCACCTTAGCCTTATACTGTGCATTCATGTTGGTAATATGCTTCATTACCTCCTCATGGATGTTCTTCAAGTGTTCTGCAAAATCTTCAGCTTCAGAACTACTTATTTCTCCTTTATCTATCTTTCTCAATTCAAATGCATTTCTGGGACTGCTACCATATACAATCTAGAATGGTGATTTACTAGTGCTCCTATTAACAAAATTATTGTATGCAAATTATGTCTATGGCAAAATCAAATCTCATCCTATTGGCTTATCCCCAACCAAACATCTCAACAAATTCCCCAAACTCCTATTCACCACCTCTATCTCTCCATCTATCTATGGATGATGTGATGAACTGAACTTCAAATCTATCTTCAACTTCTTCCACAATGTGCACTAAAAATATCCATCAAACTTAGTGTCTCGATCTAAAACTATGGTCGTTGGCAAACCATGTAGTCTCACTACTTCTCTGAAAAATAATTCTGCTACATGAACAACATCATTAGTCTTCTTGTAGGGAATAAAATGTGCCATCTTTGAAAATCTGTCAACCACCACAAAAATTGAATCATGTCCCCATTGAGTCCTTGGTAAATCAAGAACAAAGTCCATATTGATATCCTCTCAAGGCTTCTCTAGTATAGGTAATGGCTGATACAACCCTGTATTCTGCTTCACTCCTTTTGCCATCTAACATACTCTGTAACTCTGTACAAACTTCTTCACATCTTGCTACAACTACAGCCAATAATAATTCTCACTAACCAAAACAAGGGTTTTATCATTACCAAAATGTCCAGCCAATCCTCCGCCATGCTTCTCTTTGATGAGATTCTCCCTCATAGAACTTTGTGGAATGCACAACTGACTCCCCCTAAATAGCATATCATCCTGAATGATAAAATCCAACCACTTCATTCTATCTAGAGTAACAGGTTCTTTACAAGATTTCCAAACTTCACCAAAATCAGGATCCTCTAGCTACAAATTTTTTAGTTCTTTGAACCCAACCACCTCAATCTACATCTTTGTCAACAATAGTTTCCTTTTGCTAAGCGCATCTACAACCCTGTTAGACTTTCTACTTCTGTGTTTCAAAACAAATGTATAACTTTGTAAAAACTCAACCCATTTCAAATGCCTCCGATTCAACTTTTCTTGACAATTCAAATATTGCAAAGCTTGATAATTAGTATACAAAAAAAACTCCTTAGGAAGCAGATAGTGTCTCCACTTCTTCAATGCTTGAACTATAGCATAAAATTCATGATCATAAACAAAATATTTTCTCTTGGCATCATTCAACTTCTCACTGAAATAAGCAATAGGTTTACCTTCTTGGCTCATAACAGCTCCTATTGTAGTACCACTAGCATCATAGTCTACTTGAAACACCTTATTAAAATTTGGAAGTGCTAAAATAGGTAGTTATGTAACTTTTTGTTTCAACAGTTTAAAACTCTTATCTGCCTCATTAGTCCACTTGAACTCTTTTCTATCCCCTCTCATTGTTTCAGTTAAGGGTCCACAAATACTGCTAAAATTATTGATAAATTTTCTGTAAAAGCTAGCCAAACCATGAAAAGACCTTACCTCAGTAGCACTCCTTGGAGTAGGCCATTCAAGGATAGTCTGTACTTTCTTTGGGTCCATTTTCAGACCTTCTGTTGAAACTACAAATCCCAAATACACTAACTCCTTCTTCACAAAACTGCACTTCTTCAAATTAATCAACAATTTCGCATCTCTTAGCTTCTCAAACACCATACGAATATGCATCATATGTTCCTCCAATTTCTTGCTAAAGATCAAAATATTATCTAGGTAAATAATGACAAACTTACCCAATCAGAACCTCGTTCATGAGTCGCATGAAAGTGCTCAGTGCATTGGTTAGCCCAAAAGGCATGACTAACCACTCATACAGTCTTTCATTTGTCTTGAAGGTAGTCTTCCATTCATCTCCTTCTCTGATCTGAATCTGGTAATATCCACTCTTCAAATCTATCTTTGAGAAATACATAGCCCCACTCAAATAGTCAATAATACCATCCATTCATGACAATGGAAATCGGTACTTGATTGTGATCTTGTTTATTGCTCTAGAACCTGTACACATCCTCCATTCTCCATTCTTCTTCGGTGTTAATACCGCTGGTATAGTACAGGGACTCAGACTCTCTTGAATCAACCCCTTCTGCAATAACTCATGTACTTATCTGTTCAACTCTTCACTTTTTGCTGGTGTCATTCTGTGTGCTACCTTTTTTGGAAAACTAGTTCCTAGAATCAATCCATCTGATGAATGATTTTCCTTACCACTGGTAATCCATCAGGCACATTATCAGATACAATATCCTGAAACTCATTCAACAAATCTGCAATCTCTATAGGTACATCCTCTACTTCCTCTTTACCAGCTTTTGAAATTAAAGAAAAACACACATGCTCATGCCTCATACCATCTAGGAATTTTCTTCCATCAACAAAATTTATTCTTGCATTACCACATATCTTTTCTTCGGTCTCCTTCAATGGCTTTAACTTATGTCGCACTCCATCCTTTGTCAGGGAATAGGTATTCACATGACCATCGTGTATAACACATCTGTCAAACTGCCACAACCTACCTAACAACATGTGACATGCATCCATAGGTATGATATCACATAGTACCTCATCATGGTACCCGCCAATCTTGAACTCTACTAGGCACTGCTCACTGACTATGACCTTGTGGTCATCCTACACCCAAGTAATCCGATATGGATGTGGGTGTTTCTGTCTCTTGAGCTTCAACTTTGTCACCATCTCTTCTGACACCAAATTGTCAGTGCTTCCACTATCAATAATCACATCATAGCATTTACCCTCACACTTGCATCTAGTGCGAAATAGGCTCCTCCTCTATGCAGTTTCATTCTCACCACTTAGCAAGACTCTTCTGTTAATCAACATTTCTCCTCTTTTAGCATCTTCAGAATTTGAGGATCTGACATCTTCATCTACATGTGCCACTCTGGCCTGGCTTTCATTCCTCCTATCTGTCCTTCCTTGGCATTGAAGACATTCAAATGCCCTATGACCTTCTCCATAGTGAAAACATGTTCCACGAAAGCTTCCTCTTCCTAAACCTTGTCCTCTTCCTCTTCCTCTCTAATCTCTATTGTTCTGATCTTGGAAACGATTGAAATTGTTTCCCCTCTGATTTTGACTACTACTGGCCTCATCCTTCTTTTTTGGATCTTCATTTCACCCTCCATATGACCATCCACCAGATCATCCATCGCGACCTCTTCTGTTTTGTCTGCTCTTGAACTTCTTGTTCAACTTTTCCTCCACTTTTAGGGAAAACAAGTATGCCTCTTTAATACTATTCATTCAAACCAAATTCAACTCCTCTTGAATGCTCGGCCTCAACCCATTAAGGTAACAGGAAAATTTCTCCTTATCAACTTCCGCATGGCCTTTTCTAATGAGGATTTGATAGAACTCCTCTGTATACTCCTGAACAGATCTTCCTACTTGCTTCAAACTTTGCATCTTCTTTAGTAGGTGAAGCTCATAATCAACATGAATGAACTGCTGCTTCAATTTATTCACCATTCAATCTCATCTTGTGATTTTATCTTTCCATCTTCTATTTCACTCCAATTGAATCTCTTTCCACTAGATCTTCACATGACCTTTCAGTCTGGCCTTCGTGAATTTGACCCTATTCGGATCCTCAATATCTTCATACTCAAAATATTCCTCACATTCATTAATCCAGTCGATCAACTCCTCTGGGTTAAGATTTTCTGAAAATGCAGGAAGGAACCTCAATCTTAGGTCTTTTCCCAATCTTGGAAATGGCTCAAAAAAGTCTTTCTTCTTCCTGGTTCACAATTTTGACTTCTTCTTGATCTTCTTCTTCGGCTTCATCCTCTCTTTCATTTCTGACATTAAAATTCATTCCTCTGTGAATCTCTTCTTGCAATGCTCGCACTTGTCTCTGGAGTGCTATAACATCAGGTGTTACAACACTAGCTCTTCCACCATGTTCCCTTCATGGAGGCATTTTCATGATGCACGCTGAAACCCTAACCAAAGTCCTAGTGCAAACTGCCTCAAAGTCGGTGATTTGTTTACATAGAAACCCTAACCCACAGTTCTAGTGTGAATTGCCTCACAATCAGCAATCTGTTTACACACTTAAGAACTCCTGCTCTGATACCACTTGATGAAGGGTGCTCCCCTTAATACCACAAACACATAATAAAAATAGAGAAGTAACAACAATTTGTAAGAACAAAAAATGGGCTTCTTATTATCTCCACAAGTGTGGAATTCCAAATTTTAGAATTACAATATGCCAAGTCACATGGGCATTCCCTCTACAATATTCTATAGGACAAAGCCTCAAATTTATTACCCAGATCTACCCAGAACTGCCCTAGACAACACTACGGGCCTTCATTATATAGGCAATTTCCACTACCCGAGAAGGTTCCAAGAATTTATCCCTAAGGGCCAACCAAACTTAGAATTATTTTATTTTTCATTTTATTACATCAAAGTCGGCTCAAAATAACTTTTGAAACCCAAACAAAAATTTTTGAAAGAAAATTATTTTTCGCCATTTCAGGTGACCCAACTTCTAGAGACCATAAGTCATCACTCATTGACCTGATTGACTATTGTAACCCCATTTTGAAAAGGGCACGAGGATCTCTACAATGCTTGAATTAAGAAAGCTTCATTTAACCAAAAATTCAACCTCATTCGGGGCCGCTAAAGCTTTCAAAATTCAGTTCAAAATTTCTATACCCTATTTCCAAAACTGAAAAGTTTCAATATCTTAAAAACCAGACTTGATCTAGCAATGAAACTTTACAAGCAGGCTGATATGGCTAAGATGAACCTCCAACTGTGAAATTAGAACATTCCAAGATCGTATGACCAACTTACTAAAAATAGCAAGTTTACATAAATAGCAGCTCTACACAAGATAGCCATTATTGAAAAGAAACTAAAAATATTTTTGGGTGATGCAAGATTGCTCTTACACCTAGGATGCTCCTGCATCAAGAAGGATGGCCTTCACCTCCACAGTTGTAACAAGTACCCTTAAAGATCACCATCCCTATCTTCTTCTTCGACTCCACAGGTTTCAGTTCATCTTCTGCATCCGTCAGTTTATCCTTCACCTAGTGATCAACCTTATCCTTTCCTCGGGAGTTACCATTCTATTTCCTCTTCAACTTATCTTCTACCTTCAATGCATACTGATAAACATCCTCAACTGATTCAATCCTCAGCATTCCAAGCTCATCCTGAATATTGAATTTCAACCCATTCACATACCGAGCTACCTTTTCCTTACCAAGCTCCCGGTGTCCAGACTGAATAGTAAGTTTGTAGAACTCCTCGGTATAATCTTCAACAATCAGATCCTTCTATTTCAGATTCTACAACTTCTTAAACAAGTCAAGCTCATAGTCAGTAGGTATGAGCTTAACTTTCAACTTCGTCACCATCAACCTCCACCAATTGATCTTCATTTCTCCTTCATCCTCCCTTTCTCTTTGCAGTTCCTTCCACCAAAGAGCAGCATGGCCTTTCAAATTTGTCTGTGCCAATCTCACCCTAAGAGGATCTTCAATTTCTTCTAGCTCAAAGAAATCTTCTAGTTCACCGATCCATTCAATCAAGTCCTCAGGCTTCAGAGTACCAGAGAAGTAAGAGACTTCCATCTGGTAACTACTATTCAACTGAGCTCTAGATCTATGGAACCAACCAGTTCTGTCTTCACCAAATCTATCTCTCCAGTCATCACCACTAGATCCAGCAGTTTCAAAGTCTTCAGCAACTTCTTCATAGCCATCTTCAGTACCAACATTCTGAGGTACACCAACAACAATTCTTACAATCTTAGCAATCATGTCACTCCTCATCATCTACATCTCAGATCTGAAATCTGATTTCACCTTCTCAGTAATCTTTGATTCCACAACATCACAAAGACTTGCAATTGCTCTAGGGTCCAATCTTCTCGGAGGCATCCTTCAAGATCTTCAAAAACCAAAAACAATAAATCACCAATAGGATCCTGGTGCAAACTATCTCGGTGCAGAGATCAATTCACACACTCAAGATCAACTCGCTCTGATACCACTTGACACAGTGTAGGTGGGAGGATCTAGTTAAGGACTATCCAAAATGGTTGCAAAATGAACACAATGCGAAAGAACACACAAGATCTGAATCTTAAATCCAATTTTCTATTGACATACCTGGCTATAAGGCCTTCTAGGTTAGGGCCAATTACAAACAGAGAATAATGCTGCAAGATTACAAGATTCAGCTTACAATCAACAACAACTAGTTTAGTTCTGAGAAAAATCAGACACTAATGGAAACCCTAAGGCAAATCTAAACTTGTCCTTCGTAAAGCCACCAAGCAATCTCCTCAGTTCCAAGCCTCAGCCACTAGCTTTGCAATTACAAACTATCAGACTAGCAATCTGATCTGCAAGATCAACAAAGATCCTTCCACAACTTCACCAACTCTAGCTTCTCTAGATTGGTTACTTCATCATTGATCTGCTCCTCTTCGCTCTACCTCAAATGTCTAAACAACTACCCAAACATCCCTTTAAATGCAAATCTCTAACAAATAATTCCTAAGCCAGTCGACTTCTATTACAACAATTATTAAATGCAAATCATGGTCAGCTCTCAAATAGCCTTAGAAACATTTAATACAACATGTCAGCCTCCAGATCCACATAGGAGAATCCAACAAAATCTACCAACAATCATTACACCAAGTCAGCCCAACAAATCACAAAGAACTCCCGTCAGTAAACCAGGACTACCGAGCAACAGATAAACTACTGAGCACCAGAGAATTCACCGAGCATGCCAAGCATTGCTGAGCACTATGTCAACCAAGCACCCTAAGCATCGTCGAGTTCCTTCAGTGACTGAGCTTCCTTCCTTAACCGAGACCATCGGTTAAAGATGCAACTAAGTAACACTAGCCAAACACAAACACCTTATGTAGTTTTACCAAGGACAAAGAATACCCCAGCCTAATCCTTGGATGCCCCTGCATCACTTTTAGCCCAACAACTCACTGACCAATTCAAAAATAGGGGTACCAATAGTGGAAACAACTCTCCACCATCTACTCCCTCAAGAACCCCAAGAAGCAGAAGGTGGTCAAGGACCCCTTCAAGATCTCCTAGTCCTAGAGGAAGGAGGATTTCACAACATAGGAGACAAACGCCTCTTAGGAACTCAAGACAACCCTCCCAATGAGCTCATCATGGCTCTCAACATGGAGGAAGTAGTGCAAGATTTGATGATCAAGATTTTATGAGGATGCAACAAGAGCCACTATTCCAACAATATGTGGAGAAGTATCTAGATCAAAACAAGGATAGGTTCCTAGAGAGCTTGATTAACAAGGGTGCCATAGTCCCTTACAACTTTGATGTGGATAGGAGAATCAAGAAACAAGGACCCTCTCAAGAAGAGGAGATCAAACAACTCAAGCGTATGATGGAAAAGGTATTGGCACCTAAAATTTCCTTTTCACTTGACTCTATTTGTCCCAATCCTTTCGACAGGAGTGTGAGTATGAAGGATTTTCCCAGAAAAGTTTAAATCCCCCAGTATGACAAGTATGATAGCAATGGTGACCCACATGATCATGTGCGTCAGCTCTACATCATGAGTTTTGAGTTTCACCAAGATGACTCCTATCTTATGAGATTATTTCTGAGGAGTCTCAAGGGCCAAGCCATGGAGTGGTTTACCAACATAACCCCTCCCATCAAATCTTTCAAAGAACTTATCCATAGATTTGTTCAACATTTTTCATACAACTTGTCAAGATCAGTCACTATGTTAGACTTGTGCAATTTGAAACAAAACAAAGGGGAATCCTTTGTTACCTTCTTACAAAGGTGGAGATGATTGTGCTCTCTCTATTCTAGGACTATTCCTGAGCATGAAAGGATTGATATCATTGTTAGCAACTTGGTGCCTGAAATGCGGTATGAGGTTCGGAAGATGGTCTTTGATTCCTTCGACACTATGGTCAAAACCACATGTCGAATTGAGGATGTCTTGAAAGAGCAAGGCATTTTGACCAAACATAGCAATAACAACAATGGTCAAAATACTAACAACTCTAATAAGGACAAAGGCAAGCACTCACACTGGAACAAGAACAAGCAAGTAGTCAACGATGGAGTTGTGGACTCTTCTCAACCCAAGGATCAAGGAGTCCTCCATTTGTCTAGTGTAGTTCAAGCTATAAAGCTCAACACATCCTCCAACCAATAAGAGCATAAACCAAAGTATCCAGATAAGCCTAAAAAGGAGAGGTGACAATTTTCTAAACTAGGTGACTCGTATGAGGATGTTTTCAAGACGCTTATTGCCAATAACCTTGCACAACCTCAAGATCTAGAAAATTTCTGCATACCTGATGTTAAGCCACATTGGTGGAATGAAAAAGATTTCTGCAAATTCCACAATGGCATTGGACATGACATCTGTTGATGTTTGTAGCATCGCTTAGATAAATAATATTGACTATATGATTATTATGATATATATATATATATATATATATATATATATATATATATATATATATATATATATATATATATATTGATATTACTATATACATTGATATATGTATATATAAAGTTAGATTATAATTATTCTCATAATAACTAAAAAGTTAAATTGATAAAATATATATTATTATTATGTAAATATTAGAGAAATTAATATAATACTCAAGAGATTTTATATATATATATATATATATATATATATATATATATATATATATATATATATATATATATATATATATATATATATAATCATAATTGTCATTATATTAATTACATAATAATGAATAGACATGTCCCATGAAGGGACATGTCTCTTCTTGGCTCATTCTCTATATAAATGCAAGAGATTGTTGCATTTGGAAAACACATACATGAAG
Organism: Chamaecyparis obtusa; assembly: GCA_027943335.1. Lineage (NCBI taxonomy): Eukaryota > Viridiplantae > Streptophyta > Pinopsida > Cupressales > Cupressaceae > Chamaecyparis > Chamaecyparis obtusa. The sequence goes on along the minus strand of BSBK01002515.1, from coordinate 35,413 downwards.
ATAGTGCTATTACATTTGCAATGATCATAAGACCTTAACATGGTATCAGAGCCAAGTTGCAAATGTAAGAGAGTAGTTTGTTAATGGTGAATGTGTGACTGTCTCATAAAATTACCGTCTCAGTACGAGGACCAAATCTCACAAATTAACCGTTGGATTTTTTTGAATTTGAGATATGTTGGTGATAAACAAATTTAGAAGAATCTCACTGGAGCGATTGGAAAGAAAATATCAAGTTCAATAGTTATGACCAAATGTGTACAGGTCTATGCAGATTTCTGAACAAAGAGAGTCCTTTGATTAAAAGCTACAAACACTTTTTATAGTGCAAATAAGAAAAGGATCATTACATTAATCAAGAGATGAGTATTCCATGTTGATTAATGTTCATAATTTTTTTTATGTAGTTATTAAATCATACTATAACATTGGGATAGAAAATATTGTATGCTTTTATCATTAATAATTCTTTGGGATAATATAATTTAGTGAGCTATTTTTAATCTCTCTCTAACATACCTTCAGGACAAAAGCACAAGATAATTTCATTCAAGGGAGAAATAACTTAATGCTTGCAAACAAATTGATGATTGAGACTAGATGCAAAGAGATTCTAATATTTCAAAAGAGGTCAAGAAGTTGATAAACTTGAGCTTCAGAGGGAGTAGATGGTTCAATCAACTTGTGACAATCTTGATCATATTGATTGAGAGGGGGTTCACTATTGAAGGTGAAACATTTATGAGGTAAACTTGATATAATTGATTATTATACTTATGAATTATGAATGTTTTTAATGGGCCTACCCCCTGTGTAGATCATGAGGAAGTGACGACTTCCAAATGATTATCACTTGTATTTGTAAAAGTTATTGTAAGGTGATGATCTTACAATAACTTGACCTTCTATTGTGATAGACATCTTGTGATGGATGAAACTGATCATAATAGATAGAACTTGTGGATAGAATCTCCGATGGAGGCAATCCACACCAAAGCTCATGAGTTTGTGAATAGAATCGCTGATGGAGGCAATTCACACGAGAGCTTGTGGATAGAATCGCCGATGGAGGCAATCCACACCAAAGCTCATGAGTTTGTGAATAGAATCGCCGATGGAGGAAATTCACATGAGAGCTTGTGGATAGAATTGCCGATGGAGGCAATCCACACCAAAGCTCATGAGTTTTTGAATAGAATCGCCGATGGAGGCAATTCACACAAGAGCTTGTGGATAGAATCGCCGATGGAGGCAATCCACGCTAAAGCTCGTGAGTTTATGGATAGAATCGCCGATGGAGGCAATCCACACGAGAGCTTATGGATAGAATCGCCAATGGAGGCAATCCACTTGAGAGATTGTGGATAGAATCGTCGATGGAGGCAATCCACATGAGAGCTTGTGGATAGAATCGCCGGTGGAGGCAATCCACATATTGATACTAGGTTTCTATTGATTATATCATGAGGATGATTCCGTTATTGCTTACATCATATGATTGATGTTGTCAGGTATCATAAGTGTTGACATTGGATTGATTTATCCTCCCTAGCTAAGAGGGAGTGTTGATGTTTGTAGCATCGCTCAAATAAATAATATTGACTATATGATTATTATGAGAAATATATATATATATATATATATATATATATATATATATATATATATATATATATATATATATATATATATATATATATATATATAATTGATATTACTATATACATTGATATATATGTATATATAAAGTTAGATTATAATTATTCTCATAATAACTAAAAAGTTAAATCTATAAAATATATATTATTATTATGTAAATATTAGAGAAATTAATATAATACTCAAGAGATATTATATATATATATATATATATATATATATATATATATATATATATATATATATATATATATATATATATATATATATATATATATATATATATATATATATATATATATATATACATATGTATGTATGTATGTATATGTATATAATCATAATTGTCATTATATTAATTACATAATAATGAATAGACATGTCCCATGAAGGGACATGTCTCTTCTTGGCTCATTCTCTATATAAATCCAAGAGATTGTTGCATTTGGAAAACACATACATGAAGATAGTGCTATTACATTTGCAATGATCCTAAAACCTTAACAACATCGAACATTGCTGGAAACTTAAGCACCTTATTTAGGATCTTATTAAGAGTGGCAAACTTCAAATTGATGGGTTGAATACCAAGGCAAACCAGAAGGCATTCAAGGAGCCTTTGCCCAAATATGAAAAGGGGGAAACCTCTAAACCCAAGAATGGCAAGGCCAAAATCAACTATACCTACACAGGTGTGGAAAATGTGGTCAATATGCTTGAGGTTGTGGAGGAAAGTGTCAACATGATGAGAAACAAAGATCCTTATGGTTATGATGTGGTCTCTTGTCCTATATTTGATGAAGTACCTGTGGTGGTGCTTAGGGGTCCTCACTCTCAAAGGTCATCCCAAGCTCTTAACGTTGTTACAAGAAGTCAAAGCCAAGGTCCTGTGGTTATTAGAGGTCCTAGTTCCAACCAGTCCAGCAAACCCAAGCAAGTGGCATCTAAGAATGTCACCACCAAATCAGTAGTCAACCTTGAAATGAGCTATAATCTTGTTGACCAGTTACAAAGAACACCAACTCAAATCTCAATCTTTGAACTCTTGGAATTGCCTCCAAGACATAAGTGTATCCTTGAAGATGCTTTGTGTGCAGCCAATGTTCCTAACAACATAGATGTTGACCAATTCCAAAACATGGTTAACCACCTTGCCAGCCCTCATTACCTAACATTCTCAGAAGAAGATGACAAAGCTTTGAGCCATCTGCATAATCTTGCCCTTCATATTGAAGTCATGATTCACAAGACCCGTGTCAAGCGTGTGTTGATTGATGGGGGTGTTGGCCTCAACATTTGTTCCTTAAGTCTATTGAAGATACTGGGTTATTCTGAGCAAGTTATTGATACCCAGAAGAAAATTACCATTAAAGCCTATGATGACGCAGAGAGAAGTTCTAAAGGGTTGGTTGTCCTTCCTGTTTGGATTGGCCCTATTGAAAATGACATTTTGTTCCAAATTGTTGATGCTGGTCCTCTAGCATATAATATCCTACTTGGTAGACCATGGATCTATGACATGCAAGCGGTGCCATCCACCTACCACCAATGTGTTAAGTTCCCCTATAATGGAGTAGAAGTTTGTATACCCAGGGATAGCACATTATCTATCAATGCAATTTCAATAGGGACTCATGTTCCTCTCAATAGGGAAGCAGAGGATTTTGATGCAACTCTAGCACAGTGCAAGAATAAGTTCAAATCCATAGACCTTGGTATGGGGGGTATCAACTTGACTCCTTTACAAAACTACCAGTCTCACCTAGGTCCTATGGCAAACCTTCACAAGAGATGCATCCTTCATCTTCAGCCATGACTCTATTTGGTACATTTGTAGAGTCCTTAGTGCCTATCTAGGATGAAAAAGAAGAGGTGGTTGTCAAGGATTGGATCTATAGAGAAGACAAATACATGCATAATGAGAAATTCTCTCCCTCTCCTAAGACATATGGAAGAGGGTACACTCTTGTCAAAAGTAAGGGTTATCCAGTTCATGGTCCTCTCAGTCACAGATTAGATGCTAGAGCCGAACCACTTGATCATGCTCTTTTTGGACATAGGTCTAAAAAAATGGTTGGCCTAGGTTTTGAAAGTCATGACAAGAAAACTACTATCCTTGCTATGATGGATAGTGATGATGAATAAAACTACATACCTAATTTGACAAATCAGTAGGACATGTGTGAAGATTGGGTCCTTTCCACTAATCTCCTTTGGAGAGATTTAGATATTCCAGTTGCCCATCCAACAGTTTCAAGCCTAGAACAAGAAGAATCCATTGTTGAAGATCATGTTGAAGATCCTATTCAGTACATGAATGGCATTCAAGAAGGTATTACCCTTGGTGACATTAGAGCTTCCACATCTAGATGTTGTAAATATGTTTGGTGTAAACATCCCAGTTGAGATTCAGATATAGACTCACATGAGTATGAGTGGGAATCTCTCTCTGATTCTTCTATAGTTGACATGGATGTTGATGTTGTCCATACATATGGTTCCCAACCTGATGTAGCTAACGAGTCTAGTGTAGGATTAGAGGACTTGAATCCGCAAGTCACTTTAGTGGACAATGCTTCGCTTGGTAGGGTAAATCCTAATTTGGGTACCTTAGAGGGATACTTGACAGACCCTAACTCTGCAATCACCAGAGATGATACAATTCGTATCCACAACATTGAACCCGTCATTGAACTACCCCTTGTCAATCCCCACCTAATTGATTGGTCTCAACGCTATCATGAGCCTCAACTCTTAACTTTCCAAAATGACTATGAGATAACATGTTACCTAAATGCCCTTAAGCCCATAGTCTCTTCCACCAGTGAACCAACTACAAGCATGACAGAACCAGATATCAAGTACCTTAGTCATAAAATGAAAAGAAAAGAAAAAAAAAAAGAGTCCTGATGGCAAAAACCACTGTGTGGTGGTGTCAGAACCTAAAAAAGTAAAAATAAAGGACGTATCCAAGGGTGAAAACCTCTTCAAAGTGCCCAAGGATGAGGTACTTGATCATCTCCCAAGTTACTTTGAAGACAGATCTTCAGTGCTTGTTGAGCCTACACAGCCAGTTAATTTGGGTATAGCAGAGGCTCCACAAATAGTGCATTTGGCTCAGTCTCTATCAACACAGGAAAAATAAGCATATACCAAGTTCCTACAGAGAAAGAAGTTTAATTTTGCTTGGACTTACTCAGACATGCCAGGGTTGGACACTAATCTTATTATGCATCACTTGTCCATAGCTCCAAGTATAAAATTAGTAAAATAGAAATTGAGGAAAATGCATCCTCACATAGCTCTTCTCGTCAAAGCTGAACTAGAAAAACTCCTAAGTATAGGATTTATAAGAGCCATTGATTATGCCAAATGGATATCCAATATTGTACTAGTTTCAAAACATGACAAGTCCATTCGCATCTACACAGATTTTAGAGATCTTAATAAGGCATGCCCAAAGGATGATTTTCCACTTCCAAACATAGACATGATAGTGGACATGACTGCAGGCTATGACATCTATTCCTTGATGGATGGTTTTCTGGATATAATCAAATAAAAATAGCTCCTGAAGACTAGGAAAAGACTGCATTCACTTACGCATGGGGAACCTATTGCTAAAACGTTATGCCATTTGGATTAAAGGATGCAGGAGCTACATACCAAAGAGCTATGAAAACCATCTTCCATGACATGATACATAAGAATATGGAAGATTATGTGGATGACACCTTGGAAAAATCTTTAAAAAGGGATACACACCTGGGTGATTTGGAAGTCATTCTCGATCACATGGAGTAGTTTCAATTAAGATTAAATCAAAAAAAGTGTGCATTTGGAGTCACCTCTGGAAAACTTCTAGGGTTTATCATTTCAGCCAAAGGAATAGAGGCAGATACCCAAGAAAGTTCAAGCAATCTTGGATAAGCCACCTCCCAAAAATATTAGCCAAATGAGGAGTCTTCAAGGACGCCTTCAATCTATATGGAGGTTCATTTCACAACTAGTAGATAGAGCTCAACCCTTCAATGACATTACACAAAGGGGTTAAATGTGTTTGGAATGAGGATTGTCAGAAAAGCATGGACCAAATCAAGCAATACTTGGCTAATCCTCCAATCCTAATGCCTCATATCCCAAGAAAACCACTCATATTGTATGTTTCAGCAACAGAATCTTCCTCGGGGGCATTATTGGCTCAACTTGATGACACTGTAAAATAAAGAGCTATATATTACATCAGTCATACTCTCGTGTCATATGAGGTTAATTACACTAGTATTGAAAAATCTTGCCTTGCAGAGGTGTTTGCTTCCCAAAAGTTGCAACATTACATGCTTGCACATACAATACACCTCATTGCAAAAATTGATCCTCTCAAATATTTGTTTGGTAATGCTACTCTCATAGGTAGACTTGCTAAGTAGATGATGATCCTATCAGAATTTGACATAGAGTATGTTGAGCGTAAAGCTATAAAAGGACAAGCCATTGCAGATCAATTGGCTGATTTTCCAATTCAAGACAGCATGCCTATTCAAGTTGAATTTCCAGATGAGCACATAATGTACATAAATGCAAGAACATAGAGGATGTTCTTTGATGGCTCTTTCATGCAAAATGATTCAGGAGCAGGAGTGTTATTTGTTTCTCCTCATGGGTACACAATCCCTAGGTCCTACAAACTATTGTTCCCATGTACAAATAACATTGTTGAGTATAAGGCCTTGACAAATAGACTAAAAATGGCAATAGAATGGAGAATCACAGAGCTACGTATCTATGGAGATTCACAATTAATAATCAACCAAGTTAATGAAGAATACCAAACAAAAGATGAAAAACTGGTACCCTACAAGAAAATGGTTGATTCATTGAGATGATATTTCACCTTTGTTACATTTCAAAAAATCCTTAGAGTAGAGAATGAAACAGTTGGTGATATGGCTACATTGGCTTCACTTCTTCAGCTAGAACAACATGAGTCCATATTTGAATTCCTGGTGGAAGAGCTACACTATCCTATCTATGACTCCCAAGAAAGCCAAGTTGTTTGTACCCTTGTTGGCCACGAGTCATCCCAATACGGTGCCATTTACTCATACCTCTGTGATGACATTATTCCTGAAACCTTCAACCGTTCTAAATGAAGAAACTTAACCCGAAATGCCTCTCGCCACACCCTTATCTCTGGTGATCTTTATAGGAGGGGTTTAGATGGGACACTTCTTAGGTGCTTGGAAAAGGATGAGTCTGATCAAGCGTTAGCTGACATTCACGAGGGCATTTGTGGAGGACATTCTAAGTGTCTTGCGATGGCCCGAAAGTTTCTTAGGGCTGGGTACTATTGGCCTACCATGCAAACAGATGTAGTAGCTTTTGCTAAATCATATGAAAAGTGTCAGAAACATGGTAACTTGATACATGCTCTAGGCAGGGAGCTTATTCCTTCTATTTCTCATTGGCCATTTCAGTGCTGGGCCTTTGACCTTGTTGGGCAGATTCATCCCAACTCATCAGGTGGACACAAATTCATCATCAATGCTATTGACTACTTTACCAAATGGGTAGAAGTTGTTCCACTTTCTGTTACCTCAGGCAAAATAGTTTCTCTATTTATTTTAAACCATATCATCTGTTGGTATGGAGTGCCTTCTAAAATAATCACTAACAATGGAGGTCAGTTCAAAAATAAGCACCTTAAACAACTCTGCAAGAAGTTTAAGACAAAACAACATTGGTCCTCCATTTACTTCCCGCAAGGAAATGGACAAGCAAGGGCTTCAAATAAAACCATTCTTAAGATTCTCCATAGAACAGTTCACAAGAATGGTAGAGATTGGCATCTACAGATAAATCTGGCCTTATGGGCCTATAGAACGAGTATTCATACTCCAACATGGGCTACTCCTTTTGCCCTCACTTATGGTGCTGAAGCAGTGTTACCTTTAGAGGTGGAGATTCCTTCCCTTAGAGTTTCCATTAGAGAATTTCAAGTGGGAGATCTTGTCTTACGAGAAAACCCTAAGAACCAACAATATAGAGAGAAAAAGGGCAAATTCAAACCTAATTGGCTTGGACCATACATCATTACTATTGCTTTTGGGATAGGTGCTTATTGGTTGTCTACTGAAGAGGGAGAACAGCTCCCCAAGCCTATTAATGTTTTGCACCTCAAGAAGTTCTATCCATGATGCCTATTATGTCTGGGGGCATCCTTTGTACATATTTATTGATCCTGAAAAAATTCCAAAAAAAATCATATATGATGCTGAAAAAATCTTTAAAATCATATAAAGTCCTAAAAAAATTCAAAAAATTCAAAAAATTCAAAAATTCAAAAAAATAGAAAAAGTGCCTTGGTGAAAACCTGGAAACAGGCGCCTTGGTAGCAAAAATACAAAAAAATTAAAAAAATCAAAAAAGATCTCCAAGTGGTGAAAACTTAGAAATAGGCACTACTTGAGGCCTTTGCACCCTTGTTTCTCAGCATGCGTCCTCGACACTTAGCCTTTCTCCATCATGCCTTGACCTTGTCGCCTTAGTTTGGAATTGGTCTTTGTCTTTGTCTAGGGGGCATAACTATGTTAGCTTTGGTCTTTAGGATGCATTGGTCTTTAGGACATCTTGCAAACGGTGTTTTTCAACACCACCCCAACTGTGTTTTTCAACACTACCCTAGCGTCAAGTGTTTCTGAACACTTATCAGATATCTTACCCATAGTCTAGCATGATATGATATTTTCCACTGGCAGATGCGATATTCAAAGTTTGACTTGATGACCTACACACACACACTTAAACACTTGACTCACTGAGACTTGGTTGACTTTATTTCTTTGTGTGTTGTATATGATGATTTCTTTGATGAGTGTTCTCTCCCTAATAGTTTTCGATGATGTTGAGCTAGAAGACTGGGGGCACGTGGACATGTTTTATTTATCTTTCTTCTTGTGGGTATGTTTTGTAGGTCCTAACTATCATTAGCATTTATGCTTGTTCCACTTAACATTGGGGTCTACAAGGTATTATCCTCGACTGTTTTCGCAAGTGCATACTTATAGTCATCTTGACTTTCTTGTGTCTCGATGTGAGCATAATCTTGCCATATTAAACTTAAGAAATCTCACTGCACTAGTCATCTTGACCTATATGTCTTTGATGCCTAGGTGGGATTCCCACATATCTATCTGATATAGATCATATTCAGATTCACATAGTTATACTAGTGTGTATTATATGATCTTACGACGCTACCAATAACGCTCAATGATGACTATTAGAGTCTAACAGCTTTGTGACCTTGCAAGTAAACCACTTTTCATAGTAGCTTGCATTTTTAGGTTCATCTTACTTTAGTTTTGCATCTTGCATATGGAGAGAGCTCTCCTTTCATCTTTTGTGGACTTGTCGGTCAACTGCGCTCACCTTTCACTTTTTCTCAATCATGTCTTTCTCTCCTTGTCTTTCACATCACATCATTTTCCTATCATCATAAGGGGTTAATCTTATTATCATATCTATATCCTAAAGAGATCATTTTCAGAAACATAAGTCTAAGCCGTGCGATTTTTTCTTAGCTTACAAAGTATCGCACGATACAATGTATAACTAGTGTGCGATACTTTAAAAGTATCGCACGACATTTCACATTCATAAAATTTGAAATATTTCAAAAATATTAAAAACATGTGTTTAAATGCCATAAATGCTCATAAATGACTCAAAAAGAAAGTTTTTCTGAAAACTTATTGGGGCACAATAGTGAGGAGGCCGGTTGTGCAACCGACCGCGCTTGAATCGATGTGTGTGGACCAGAATCACTGCTTGCAAGGCCATAATCTCTCTCTGAGCTCTAAAAATTCTCAAATCACAATAAGACAAATGATTTTAAAAATTACCTTTTTACCCCCTTATATAGCATTTTGACTTTTTCACCTAATTTTCAAAACATCTCAGAATTTTGCGAAAATTGCACCCCTGGCTAATTTCGACATCCTGAATCCATTTTCGGGATTGAAATTGAAATCCGAGTTCATCTTGATAGTCAAAATCACATTTTAAAATTTTCTCCTTCTTCTGAGCAGTTGGCTAACCATTTGAGGCTTGATCCTTCGATCTTCATTGGGGCATCTTTATTTCTTCACCCCCATCTCTTTCAACCTTCTAGTCTTTCATTCATTTTCATTTGATTCATCTCTCTGAGGTTTGACTTCATTTTTATCCTATATCTTTCTCAGTCCGACCTAGTCAACCTAGGGCATGTCTTCATTGCTTGATGGTTATCCTATCATCTTTCACCTTAAATTATGATTTCTAGTGATTTGATCAGATTTATCAATTTGTTGTTTCTCCTCTACCTGATTTTGATTTCAATTCCGAGGGGGCAGTACCTATCAACTCTAATCCTTGATTCAGCCTATCAATTGAACTTTGAGATTCTTATCTATTATTTAAAACTTGACAATTTCCTATTTACAGGTATGTTGGTCTTGTCTTTCAGCTTATCTTTGTCAGCTTATGTTTATCTTTGTCGTGATGTGTTCCCATTCGTCGAACACATGTCTGGGTTGTTTTGTGATCCCAAATCAATCTCACATTTCAATTTCATTCTTTGACCACATGTGATCCTAAATCGATCTCACATTAGTCAAAGAGGGGCAAATGTATACACCCTAAAATGGTCGCCTAGACTTTGGGCCCCCATTCAGCAATTTATCAAACTTTTGAATCAATATTTTAAAATCAACATTTTTCAAATTATATCAATCTCCTTGATCAAATCCTGGTTTTATCATTTATTCGATTATTTTCCATGGGCTAACCATTTTTATCCTAAGTCTTTATTTATTTAAAAGGAATTCCCTCCCCTTTTATTAAATAAAAAGTCCCCACTTTTCCTCTTATCCTATGTTGCACAAATAAAGCATTATTCTTATTTTATAAAAAGAAGAAAAGACCTTTTTTGTCCCATATGGACACAAAAGTCAACTCTCATTTTCTCATTGGAGGAGATTTGTGCACATGGATTGCTCATCTTTCAAGCTCCACCCTTGATTAAATCTTTTGCCTCTTAATCTCCATGGTCAATTCCTTTTCAATTCCTTTAAAAGGAGAGCTCTTTTCTCATTCTTAGATCCCAACTTTGAATATTAATCTTATGCTGCAGGATTTCTTGGAGACTTTGGAGCTTTGGAGATCTTCATGCATTTAGCTTTCATTCTTGCATTCTTAGCTTAAGCTTTCATGGCATCTAGCTTAGTTTCCTTTCTACTTTAGATTAGCTCACATAGCTTAATTAGAAAAGATTTGTAATACTTTCATTTTCATAGCTTAGCTTGCATTTTCATTTTTAGCATAGTTGCATTGCATTTCTATTGTTGATTCTTGAGGATATTGGCATTCTCACCCTTGTCTCTTTAAATCTCCCATTGTGTGGTTTACTAGCAAGGTTACATGCTTCAATAGCTCTAGCTGAGAGCACTATCAAACATCCTTGTGACTCCATACCTAGGGAGCTCTAAGTCACTTTCTCAAGGTTTCTCATTCATGGATTCTCTTGGAAGTAATGACTTAGAGAAGTGCACGATCTAGTGTGTACACTCCCAACCACATTTATTATACTTTTGTCCCCTCTCCCATTTCCCAAAATGGTCACATTCCTCCAAATTTGACCTTTGGGACTTGAGACAAGATATGCCTTTATGACATATCTTCCCAGCCCCCAATGTCCTCTCATCCTCTCTTCTTGTGACACTTGTCACAAGGATATGAGTTTGAGAAAGTACAATCCATGTGCTTCCCCTCAAATACATCTTGACCCTTCCTCAAGTTTGCATATCAACAGTCCATTTCATCCCTCCTTGGCCTATAAATTGAGGACTCATTTCCTTACAAATCAACCACCTTCAATGTATTGTTATAATGCCCATTTGAGATCCAAAATCAATAATCACAACCTTATAATGCCAAATTTTCTCCACACCATTGAAGCTTGAGTAACACTTTGGGGAACACATTCAACCATCATTGGACATATCTACACATCAAGGAGGCTTCTCGGGGCTTGAGGTTTACATCACTTTATGCATTTGCTTCATTTTGTTATAATCTTATATCTTATAATATATTAGTTTGTTGAGTGTTTGAACTAGTTTAAGCATTTTCCTTTACACACTAGTTTTTATTGCACACATTTTTCATTTCAAAGAAGATTAAGATGTAGAGCTAGAAATAAGATGATTGAATTAGAAAAGATGCCCCAATCGATTAGAAGAGTAACTAGGAGGAAGGCTGATGGGAAATGAGCATAGGGATTCCCTCTATTAGATTCTACACATTAGGCAACAAAACACTCAATTAGTTTGACATCAATACTATAGACACCAAATTTTGATTAATAATTTTAATTAAATTTAGTTATCTTACTTGCATTATTGATTAAATCATTATGCATTATTTAATGGTTAATGTTAGCCTTCTAGTTAATTAATTTAGTTAATTAGCTATAGTCCAATTAATTTTAATGGTAACCCATAACCATTTAATCAATTGAATCCCTCTTCCTCTATTAATTTAAATAAATAGATTTATCTATTTAAATTATTTCCTTTTATCCCCTTCCATCCACTTGGAATTAAATAATCCATTTAAGCACATGGCTTCTAACTTTAACCGCTACCTAATAATCCTCTAAACCACCTAACCTGTGATTTTAACTCAACCCAACCCCTTCACACATGCTAGCCCTCAATTAGTTAATTACCCTAATTAACTAATTAACCCTCCATTTATTCTCTCCTCTCACTTGCATTCTCCTGATTCTCCTACTTTCACACTAATCATTCATAATCCAAGCCTAATCCTCTCCTAAATATTTGCACAATCTAATCCAATGGTTAATAAATCCTAAACCATATCCAAGTCAACTCCATGTATTTTCAACTCCAATCTTAACCTCCTCTCCACTTGTCAACCTTAAATACTCTTACACTCCCAACCATATTTCTTACGCATTTGTCCCCTCTCCCATTTCCCAAATGGTCAAATTCCTCCAAATTTGACCTTTGGGATTTGAGACAAGATATGTCTTTATGGCATATCTTCCCAACCCCCAATGTCCTCTCTTCTTGTGACACTTGTCACAAGGCTATGAGTTTGAGAAAGCACAATCCATGTACTTCCCCTCAAATTCATCTTGACCCTTCCTCAAGTTTTAATCTCAACCATTCATTTCATCCCTCCTTGGCCTATAAATTGAAGACTCATTTCCTCACAAATCATTCACCTTCATTACATTGTTATAATGCCCATTTGAGATCCAAAAGCAAAAATCACAACCCTATAATGCCAAATTTTCTCCACATCATTGAAGCTTGAGCAACACTTTGGAGAACACATGTAACCATCATTGGACATATCTACACATCAAGGAGGCTTCTTGGTGCTTGAGGTTTGCATCACTTTGTGTATTTGATTCCTTTTGGTCTAATATTATATGTTGTAATAGATTAGTTTGTTGATTGTTGAACTAGTTTAATAATTCTCCTTTAAACACTAGTGTTTATTGCACACAAATACAAAGAAACGGTTGACATCAATGACAACACTAAACACACATTGCTAAAAATATTCCCCTTTGTCATTAATGGAAACGCCAAAGATATTCACAACTAATATCTTCCTTAAACTTATCAACATCAAAAAGTTTGACATTAATGAAAGCATAATGCAAACTGCCAACAAATATCCCCATTCATCATTGATGGCAACACTTGTACCACCAACCAACAACTCCAACATGCTTTCACAACTATAATTCTCTCTCCTTGTTTGACATGAAGGACAAACGGTGCAACACTAAAAAATATCAAACCACTTCTCCAAATATCTCTCCCTCTTCTGAGTACATCTCTTATTACATATACAATCCCCCTATCAAGGATATCTCATCTCTATAAAAAAAATCTTGCAACCAAAAAACACACAACCTTCATTTCTTCCCCTAAGAGTAGCAACAACATCAATCTAGGAGACAAAAGTTAGACATTAAGTCTCCCCCATAGAGATTCACCACTCTTATTCATCTAGTTTGAAGGAGGGGTAATAGCCCCTACCTTTTGTCAGAGATACTCAAAAATATCCTTTAACAATGCCTTGATAAAGATATTTGCAATTTGATCTTTTGTGGGCACTTGTGTTATCACTTATAATTAAAATTTATTCATCATATACCACCTTGATCTCTTTGAGAATACTTCATCCACATCACTTGAGTGCAATTAGATGTTGCAATGTATTTTACTTCTATTGTAGACAATGACACTAAATCCTGCTTCTTTCTCAACCACGAGACCAATATGTCTCCTAAGAAAAACACATCACCACTTGTACTTCTTAAGTCATCATCACATTTGACCCAATCAATGTTACTACAAGCTTTCAAATTGAATTCAGTATCCCTTTTATACCACAATCTAAAATACAAAGTCTCTTTCACATATATGAATATCCTATTCACTGCCTTATCATGAGATTTCTTAGGATTACCTTGATAGCATGCAACCAAATAGACCACAAGCATGACATTCGATCTTGACATAATTTGGTACAACAATCCACCTATTATAGATCTATAAATGTTCTTATCTAAACTCTATAGATTCAACATCCTTTCTCAAATGACAACTAGTAACCATGGTTCCAACTGGTTTACAATCCTCCATACCATTATTTTTCAACATCTCCTTGATATATTTAATTTGAGAAATGAAAATAGCATCTTTCAATTGAGTATCTTGAAGATCATAAAAGAAAGACAACTCACCAATCATTGACATTTCAAATTCCTTATGCGTTTCTTCAGCAAACTTCTTGAAAACATCGTCATATCCACCAAATATAATATCATCAACATCTACATCCATTATCATAAATTTATCACTTTCAACATTGAAAATACAATGGTATTTTGGGTGGACTCTTGTAGGAAATTTATGGAGCTGTCTGATAGAGCTCTGGGAGCATTGCTGGATGTTGGGGTTTTGACTAGGGATTTTCCTCCTATTGGAGCCTTGCAATCATAGCTGCCTGTTGGGGCTTCGCTGGGAGCTTCATTGGATGCTAGGGTTTCGACTAGGGTTTTTCCTCCCATTGGAGCCTTGCAGTCGGATGGGAAGTTCCAGTCTTCGCTGGATGTTGGAGCTTCCAGGGTCTCGTGAGTTGCTTCCAGGGTCTCGTGAGTTGCTAGGGTCTCGACTAGGGTTTATCCTTCCGCTGGAGTTTTGCATTCAGTTGGAAGGATCTTGCCGGCTGCTGGAGTGTTCGCTGGTGTGTTGCCGATTGCTGGAGTTTCTTTGTCGGTTGGTGAGTTGGGGGTTGTTGGATCTTTACAGGAGTTGCCTGGGATTTTGGTAGTTGTTGATGGGGCACTGGAGGTTTCACAGGCAACTGGAGTGGTTTTGTTGGAAGTTGTTGGGGTTTCCCCTTCTACTAGCTCCTCTACTAGTCTCTTGCTGGTTGTTGGTACTTCACAGTCTGCGAGTGTTTCATAGACTGTTGGGGGTTCGGTATCTGGTTTTGTTCCTCTTGGTGGTGCTTCTTTGCCTAAGGGGACATTATTGTATGCTAGTGTGGTTTCAACCAAGGCCCTAACCACTCACTCTTGTGGGATTGGGATTGGTGGTGGTTCGGATTTTGCTAAGGGACCTCTCCCTATCTCGAACCCTGTCCGGATCTCCTTGGATGAGGAAGTGGTGGAAGATATTGAGTGTGCATCCTCTGACTTTTCCTCTCATGGTGTGATTTGTCACTTCTTGGGTTTGTGGACGAACCTTGGTGATTTGCACCAGTGGATCTCCGCTCATTAGGAACCTATTATTTCTGGTGATGTTCATATTTTTCTTTTGGCTAGGGGTTTTTTATTGCTAAATTCGATAATGTTGAAGATAGAAAATTGATAATGTGCAATCACTCTTTCTCTTGGGATAATCATTATATGCTAGTTATGAAACCTTGGTTTCTTGATTTTTCCCCCTCTTCTAAAATCTTTAACAAGATTCCGATTTGGGTGAGGCTCCCCTATCTCCCCCTTCATTTTTGGGTTGACTCCCTTTTTGAAGCAATGGGAGAGGCTCTTGGAGACTCTCTAATGGTGGATGAAGAGTCATATGATATTATGCACTCGACTTATGCATGTTTACTAGTAGAGATGGATATCTCTAAGGGGTTACCAGAAAAGATTAAGTTATACTCAAAGACTTCTTGGATTCAAACTTTGGACTATGAAGGGCTTCCTTTTAGATGTAGGAAGTGTTTTAAAATGGGTCACTTGGCGGCCAAGTGCGAATTACAGAGGACTAAGACCAAAAGGTCTGCTTCTTAGTGGAAGGGCACTTCTTCTGATCATTATACAATAGTTAAGAAAAATATTGATCTTGCTGAGATTGTTGGACCTGAGGATGTTCCTCATGGAGGAACTGTTCCTTTGGGGTCTACTATCACCACTGCTGGTAGTTCTGAGGTTGTTCGGTCTGCTAGTGTTTCTTCTATTGGCACTGCTTCTGTTGTGTCTAATGGTATTTCTCCCAGTAAATCTGTTGTTGCCGGGGTTCTTCCTGTTGGTTCTGGTCTTGTTGGGTCTATTGAACAGTCTATTGGTGCTTCTTTTGGCACTGTAACTATTGGATTTAATGCTCCTGGTAATTCTCCTACTGCTGGTGTTCCTCTTGTTGGCTTCGATCTTGTTGGATCTACTGTCATTTCTGCTGGTAGCTATAGTGTTGGACAGTCTGCAAGTATCTTTTCTACTAGTTCTGTTCATGTTGGGTCTGTTGGTTTCCTTCCAACTAGATCTGTTTCGTCTGGTCTTTCTATTACTATGGAGAAATCTAGACCTAGTGTTTCTTTGTTGTGTATGGAGGCAGGCCCCTTTGTTGGTTATGTCCAAACTTCTTCTACTGCTTCTCTCTTGAGACCTTCCTCTCAAGACTGGCAGGAGAAGGCTTCTTTGGTAGAGGAGGGGTGGACCCCAGTTATTGGTAAACATCATAAAAAGTCCTCTCTACAATTTGATATGACTCTCCACTCCTAGAAGAAGGGAGGTAAAGGAAAATCTTAGATCTTGTCTTGGGTTGCTTCCCTTTGTTTGTTGGCAGTGTTCTTTCTTGGCTGGTTGGGAGTTTTTAGCTGGTCTTCCTTCTTTGGCATTGTTTCTTTGTGATGGGTTTGGAGTGTCCGAGCTTTTGTTTTGGTTGGATTGTTGTATTTTTGGAACTCTTATAGTTTTATAGATTAAGTTCTAGTATTGTATAGGGTTTCGGGGTCCCTTCAAAACCCGATGTTCTAGTTTGTTTTGGTGTTGTTTGTTGGGTTGGGGTCCTGCTTTTTGTCGTTTAGCAGGCGTTCTATGTTTGAGGACTTTATTGAATATATTTTGTAATCCTTTGTAAATGGTTTCGGGGTCCATTCAAAACCTGTATTTACCTTAATCAAAAACATTGAAATACAGATTATTGTCTGTGGTACCTTTCTTGAAATTTTGTTGTAACAAGTAGCCATCCAACCTTGCATACCAAGCTCTAGGAGCTTGCTTGAATCCATAAAATGTCTTCTTTAGTTTGTAGGACCATATTTGTATCATTTGACAACTGAAAACCATTTGGTTTCTCAATGTAAACTTCTTCTAGTTCTCCATTCAAGCATGCAAAATTGACATCCATCTAATATACCATGAAGTTCTTAAATGAAACAAATGCAAGAAACATTCTTCTTCCTTCCATCCTAGCTATAAGAGAATATGTCTCCTCAAAGTCTATACCTTCTACTTGTGTATAACTTTTACATACCAATCTTGCCCCGATCCTTGGGAATTCTTTGTTTTCATTTCGCTTGATTTGAAACACCCACTTTATTCCAATAACATTCATGTTTGTTGGTCTAGGTACCAATTCCCATGTTTGATTTGTTTCTATCTAATCCAAGTCTTCATTCATTTCTTTGATCCATCCATCATCTTTGCTTGCTTCTACAAATTGTAGTTTGCTTGCTCACTTGCCTTGGAAAGTCTTCTCCTTTCTTAAACTTCTTTGTCTGTCACCAATTATATAATTATTTGAATGATTTTTTTGCACATACTTTGCAAGTTTCTTAGATTCTTGTTCAAGTTCTTTTTCTTCTTCATCAAGTTCTTCTTTGTCTTCCAAAACAATAGAAACATCTTCAAACTCAAGCTTAGGCTCTAGAGAAGCCTAATCCCATTCTTCCCTTACTTTGACATTTGTGCTCTCCATAATCCTCTTCAGTCGCTTGTCGTAGCATCAATATGCCTTGCTCTTTGTGAAATATCCTAGAAATATTTCATCTAATCATGCATAAAACTTTCCTATATTTTTCTCATTTATTTTGATGTGGCACTTTCTTTTAAAGATTTCTAAAATACTTGACAATAGCTATTTTTTTTAACCAAACTTCAGAAGGTCTCTTTGTATAATTTACTCTCACTTGCACCCTTTCACCATTTAATCCCAATCCTTGTAGGTCCACACAAATCAATATGAATTAGCTTTGAATATTTTGTAGTAGAATACTCTTTGTTCTTAAATTTGGTTCTTGTTTTCTTTCCCATTTAACATTCTTTGCATGTAGTGTTAGTTGGCTTGATAAACTTTGGCAAGTCTCTCATAGCTTTAGAAGAATTGATCTTCACCATATTGCCAAAATTAATGTCTCATTCTCATGTGCCATAACCAACATTTACTACTCTGCATCAACAAACAATTGTTTCCTATATTTTCTTTTATGTAGTAGACATTGCCACTAGTCCTTATGGCTTCTACAACAAGCCTTTCAAAGTCCTTTTTTAACACACATCCGAACCCATGAAAGACAAGCTTGTAACCTTTAAGTAAACATTCAACTCACACTCAAAAGATTATGTCTCAAACCTTTAACATAACAAACATCATCAATCGTGTGCTTATTGTCAATGGATATGACTCCCTTACCACATATAGGTGCAACTTCTTCACCAGAAAATTTAACTGATTTGCCATCAAAGTTTTCATATTCAAGGAACTTCCTTTTATCACCTGTCATATGATTTGAACATTTAGAATCAATTATCCAAGGTTTGCATTATTCTCATACATGAAGGATGGTCCTCACAATTGTTGGTCTTTCACTATTTTATGCAACATTCTAACTTTGGACCTCTCACTACCATTTTCCTTAATAGCCAAAAACAGTATGTCATTATTTGAATCATTTGCATATTCATCTTCTAATGAATGGATCTCTAAAGAACAAAGAATCTTCTTTCCCTTATCTCTGTTAGCTATCTTTGTGTTTCTGCCATCTCTTCTATAACTATCTTTTTCTCTTATCACCACTAGATGTCTTATAGTTATCTTCCTATAAAGGACATCTAGTAGCATACTGACATCTTATTTCACAATTAAAACATTGGAAGTGCAATTTACCATTATACTTTCCAAATTATTTCTTTAGTCTTCTTACAAAATTTTCTTTGAATCATACAAATCATTGCTTTCTCAAATACATCTTCAATATTCTTTTGTATCTTTGAATGCAACATCCTTTTTGGCATGTTGACTATCTTCAACTATGATCTCTCAAAAGAAATGATTGATACATAGAGTTGATCTAAATTATATATCCATGTCATGACTTTCCTTAATAGCATAATACTTAAGTTTGTAGGCTCTAGCCATGGCTCTAATTAATTTCCTCATAACTTCATGGTTATACTAATACCTCTAATTGCACTTACAACTTCATTCACTCAATACAAGTAACTCTCAATCTTTTCATCTTCAAACATCCCTAGGGTTTCAAATCTATTCTTTAGATTCTACACCTTCACTTGTTTGATCTTCATGTCTTCTTCATAGATGTTGCTCAACTTTTCTAAAATTTGTTTTACGATTTGGCAAGACATGACCTTCAACAATTCTAGATCTAAGCCATTGATGATAGCATTTCTTGTCTTGCATTATTCTCATGCAACTTGATCAAATTTAAAGTAGAGGGATTTCCAGGTGAAGGATTGTATCCTTGCTTAACAACATCCCAAATTCTAATTGGCATAGAGTCCAAATTGATTACAACCATGCTTTCCAAAAGGTATAATTTGATCCATCAAACTTTGGTACTTTGTGACCATTGTCGTGCCCATCCTAGAGCTTCCTCAACTAGTTTAGCTTCTTAGCTCTAATACCAATTGTTGAACACACCACAAGACTGCAGAGGCAAACTAGTCTTGAAAAACCCTTAACCTTTTTCTAACAAACACTTAATTATCTTTATCCAACTAACCATCAATGGACAATAATGCAATTAACATACAAACACATGAACACCAAATTATATGTGGAAAACCCAATGTGGGAAAAACCATGGTGAGAATCACACCCGCTATATGAATAACTTGAATATAATGTTTTAGGCCAAAGGCCAAGGAAGTTCATTGCTCTTGGTTTGGACTTGTGGGCTAAGATGCACAACCTTAGGGAAAGATACAAGGGACTTGTGGGCTAAGGTGCACGACCTTATTGAAAGATACAAGGATATCTTCGAAGAGGGGGGTGGGAGTAGAGATGGATCTCTCTCTCTCTCTCTCTCTCTCTGTGTGTGTGTAAAGTTATCTCTCTTCACTCTCTACTCCTCCCTTTTATTCACCACTCCCCTCTATCTACTCTCTCTCTCTCTACGCACCTATCCCTATCTACTTCCCCCTCCACTTTTCTCTCTAACACCCTACTTATCTCTATCTCCCCTCCCTCTCCTTCACTATACTTATCTCTATCTCACATCGCCTTCTTTCCCTTCCATCCTTCTTCCCTCTCCACTTCTCTCCCTTATCTCTCTATACCCTTTACTGTCTAATTTTATCTCTCCCCTTCACTCACAACTCCCCACCTGCTCTATATTTCTTTACCTCTCTCTGCATACCTCTACTCCTCCCCTCCTCTCTCTCTCTCTACTTATCAATATCTCTCTCCCTTCCTTCCCTTGTCACTTCTAGGTATAGAGGGAGGGAGAGAGAGGGAGGAGGGAAGAATATATGCGGCGAGAGAGGGAAGAGGTGTGTGTGTGTGTGTGTGTGAGAGAGAGAGAGAGAGAGATCCATCTCTACTCCTGCCACCCTCTTAGAAGATATCCTTGTCTCTACATACCTTTCCCTTCTCTCTCTTTACTTATCTCTATCTCCCTTCTTCCTCTCTCTACATACCTTGACTTCTCTTCCTCCCTCTCTTTCTCTCTCTCTCCTTCCTTTTCCACCACCTCCCATCTCTCTCTCATCTATCTCTCCCTCTTTCCCTTCTCCCCGCCTCTCCCATTCAATCTTTACTTCACTCTCCACTTCTTAAAAAGAGCTCTACTTGACTTTTTTTTAAATCAATTTTATAGAATGAAAACAATATGTAAACTAAAAAAGACAAACACAAACAAGGCTTTAAGAAATAACCAATTGTGATGCTCAATAGTTACCATGTTTCATTTAAAATGTTAGTCAATTAAAAGTGATGAAACAAAAAAAAAAGAATAAAAAAGAACCAACACAAATAAGGTTTTAAGGAATAGTTAATTAGTTATTCCTTTCAACCTTAGGAAGGGGGTATAAAAAAACTTTTGTATTAAACAACAAATCAACTTACATTTATTGAAGTAAATTGACTTTAATAATGGATTTGAAAGTGCAAGTATTTGTTCAAATCTCATAGTCCAAATATACTTATTGAAGTATATCAGCTTCCAAACACTAACAACCTATCAAATAAGCAATATCAACTATTTTGAATTCAACTATTGATTCAAAATTGGAGACACTAATAACATTATTGCTATGCTTCTAGATAAGATTGTGTGACAGTTTTTATTAGCATCAACGTTTCAGATCATACTCAATGATCCATCGTCAGGATGAGAGAGTTTGAGAATGTCAATACATACTCCATGCTTTAAATTAATATCAATTTCCCTGCCAATAGAAAATCACAATAATTAATATACTATTTTTAAAATAAAAATATAACAAGAAGAAAATTTAATTAATATCTTTCGTGATAATACAACAAAACTTACCCAATGGTGTAATCCCTTGCTGGACTCTGATAGCTCTAAGAAAACCCCAAACTAGCTTTTATTGTTGGTTGGATGGTGTAATCCCTTGCTAAAATCTACAATTCCTAATAAGCGTGCTTACTAATTTTCTAATATTTTATTTACTAATTTGTGATGAATTATTTAGGGGAAATCAAATGATAATAGAGAGAAAAAAAAAACATTCAAACAAGGTGTTTGTTGGTTCATGCTCCATTGTAAAGTGTTCAAAAGATATAAGAATAGAAAACTGAATTTCATGAAGTTAAATATAACTATTTCATCTGAAATTTGATTTAGCATAAACTTGAAGATGTCAGAAGATAATAAATTTGATTTGGCATTAAGAAATGTGGGTTTTTCGGTACTACTGAAAATATTAATATGTGTTCTTTCTGTTAAAAAAATATATATAGAGAAAAAATTGTTTGCTGAAAAGGTGGCAAAGGAAGCAAAGGAGAAAGACGAGAGCGAAACAGCAGCTAAAAAAGCAAAAGAAGAAACATAGAAAGAAGAGGGCTAAGTAGAAGAAGAAAAAGAGAAAGAGATGTGATAATGCATTTTGTAGCAAGAAGAGATATCTAAAGGAAGTAGCAGAGTCCAGATGTTTCAACTGCAATAAGCATTGCAGAATGGGTGTGGGTTTTAAGCATATATGTGATAATGTATTTTGTAGCAAGCAGAGATATCCAGAGGAGCATTATTATTGTTCTTTTGATCACAACTCATTTTGGGTGTCAAAGCCTTGCAAAAAATTATCCCCTAATCAAGGCTTCCAAGACTCAAACTATAATTCAATCCCAGGGTGTGTATCCCTTGCTGGACTCTGCAATTACACAATTGAGCTCTGAGCCTCATCTTATTAAAATAAAATAAGAAGATTAAATGTTAACAATACAATTAACTAATACTAAAACAATTATCTGTGATGTTACTGACCTCTTTTTATTTTGGTTTAATACTTCAGCTATTAGAGATGCATATGTTTTGTTTAATACAACTCACTCAAGGGTAATGCCAGAGCTCTGGCAACCACTTCTATAACTCATTGTACTGGTTCTATTAGAGCCGCATTGGGACCACTTTTGACAGTCTCTATTCCTCCAGGAGGATGGAATAAAGAATCTTGTAGATGCACATGTTGATTTATTTTTAGAATTTTATACCATGTGTAATAGGAATTAGAAAGATTCTTTCATGCTTTTCCTCATCTTAATCTGTATTTGGGGTCAGATTTCTAGTGTACAAAAATATGGGATTGTGAAATACACTTCTCAGTTTTCTGTAATTCAGATAATATAATCAGCCATTGCTAAGAGAAAGGCACTAAAATTAGCTGAGAGAAAGGTGTCGTGATATTGGCCAAGTAAAGTGGACTTTCGTCAGCCCCTTTTTAATTTGACTAACAATATAGTGGACATATTTTCTTTGGTTAATTCTGCGTATAACTCTTGCAGAAATCTAGCAATTGTTGTACTTTCTAGGATATATCAACTATGAGGGAGAGTTTGATCGTACATGTTTGTCCCATTATATATTGGGTAAGCAGAAGCTAAGATGCATAGATATTACATGATCTTCTTTATAGGGGCACTAAAAATATATCATCGTTCTCTGTTTTCTATTTCCTAAGCTCAAACGACAAAAAAAAAAATTGGCCCTATTTGCTCCACTTGGAAAGGGTTTTGCAATTTAATTCTTTTTGGCTAGAGGAAAAGAATGTACCTCATAAAAGGGGACAGCTAAAGATTTTTATTTGCATCAGTTGGAACTACTACTAGCCTCCCAATTTATGGAGGGTTTTATTGTCTAACTTTGCAAGCTGAACTTCAACTAGTATTTCTGCTTAGTAGGGTCTTGATTTGTGATGTAACTGACATTTGTAGAATTTCCAAACACCAAATGAAAACATCATAGTTTCAATCATGTGTCGATGGACTGGGATTAGTTTTCCAGAGGAAGGGACTAGAAACAATAGTTTATAACTCATCTAACAAAGGACTAAAAGGACAAAATTAGGGATAGAATTAGGGAAAAGGGCAACTTAGCATCTATAAGACTTGCACCATATTTCGTGAAAAATAAAAAATCTAGAAGATTGATTGGATCATCTCAGTATAGTATGCCTTCCACAGGAAGTGGCATCAGCAGCTCAATGGGTTATAGAGATCAATCTTATGGGCTAGGTCATAAGTCATGTGCAACTCCAGAATACCGTAACATGATACAGAATACATATCTTAAATCTGCAAGAATGAATAGAAGGGTTCCTATGAAATAGGGGAAGAACATTGGGTAGTTACTCTAATAGGGGAATATCTTGTGACGGGAGATGTCCATAAATATACTTAGGATGGTAAATCCAAATGCAAATTTTGGTATCTTTGAGCCACAGCAGTAAATTAAAAACAAACTTCTGGTTAGAAAATGCTGAACTGGAACAATCTGGCAATGAAACGCATGCCACAATGTATCACTTAGCACTCTAACAATAGATGTTAAAAATGTAGAAGCAAGAGTACAAGCAGTTCAAGCAAGTATGGTAGGAGATAATAGCAAATGGAAAGAACTACCACAACTCTTTGTGAAATTAGATGAAATTGAAAAGAGATATTTGTGTATGCTACATGAGACAAGGACTATGGTAGAAAGTATAACATCAATAACATCTAGCATAGGCAGTAATAACATCTATCATAAGCAGTACAGTCCAAAATGTTCATACATATGTTCTAGAAGGAAATTCAAGCATGGACATTGTTTCCAAGAAGAATGACAATTTGGAAACAATTATAAATCAGATAAACAATGACACTGCACAAGTAACAACAGAGCTTTCTTTTATGCATACAAAGGTTGTGGATATTTGTGCTAATATCCTACAATGGATAAAACAAAACACTTCACAAGAAAATGTTCTTCCCAAGATGAAATCATCAAACACCACAAAAACATTTGTTGGATGCATGTGTATCTTAGCCATGCAACGGTTTCAAAAATAGTCTTAGAAAGCAGATGAAGATAAAGAGAAGAATAAAGTTGAATATGATGATTCCTAGTATTTGGGAATGATCTAAGAAAAGGTGGTAATATAAGAATGGCTGAATCTCTATCTGTAACAAGAAACTTCACTAGTGGAATCATGTGCAAGAATTTTCAATAAATCAAGGAGCATTCCACCTTGGAGAAGAATTATGGTAGAAATCTTTGTGAATGGTTGAATACGATTGACTATCTCCAGAATATATGAAAATATTGAATGCCAGAAATATAAATCTGGATGATCTTAGTTTATTAAATTATGTCAATGGGTCACTTGCACAAACAAGGTGATCTATGAAAATGTCAGGATTAGAAAAATTTGCAGCCTTATTATCAAAAAAACAAGTAAGAAATTGGCCCCAAATTTTAGCTACGAAGAAAATTCTGGATGTGCGGTGCATATCAGAATCATAATAGGAGAAGTATAGGATGGATACTTGTTCATGGAAGATGAATATCTGTTCATACCAGAGGATGCCAATACTCAGTACACAATAGTCCACAACAACGCAGATGATGAATATTATCATTTCACAATCAACTATTCTAAATGGTTGGCTAAGCACAAAGAGATTGAGGAACTTAACTTCAGAATCTCAAATTTTAGGAAACATCAAGAAAAAATAAAAGCAAGAGGAATTGCCACAACCAAGACTGAAACCTACATTTGATTTTTGGGTTCTGAAAAAGAAAGAAGAGTTGCTGCACCAAGACAGTAGTAGACAACAAAGTCTTGGCCATGGATTCGTAAGTAGCAGCAAAGCAATAAAGAAATGTAAAGAATTATGGATATTGAGGAAAAAGAAAAAGAAGAAAGAATTAACGAAGAATCAATTTTAGAAAATATCAAGAAAACAGGAAGTAGAATCTGGTGACAAACTAGAATATATAAGGAAGAAGTATCACACTTTGTTAGAATAAGATAAAGCAGATAAAAACTTCAACATACTCAAATCCAGTATTGACTGCAACTCCAGTCAACCACTCTATTTGAATATAATTAAGGCTTTCTCAACATGTTAATGTGAATATTTTAGTTCTCTTAGAATCTGAAGTTTGAACCATAGTGAATAATCAAACTGAGATGAATATTATTTCCACACAAAATCTCATAAGGCCAAGGAGAATAAGCATAATGCAAAAGAGAGCAAGCTTAATCTAAGCTTTCAAGCAATAAAAGCTACCAAAATACACAATGCCAAATGAAAGGGGTTGTCAAACCAAATATTGTATTGAAAAATAAAGGTATGCGGAGAGAAGCTAAACTGTTTGACAAAAACCTTAAAGAAATCTAAATGCAAGCACTCGTAAAAGCATAATTCTGCATTAAACACTATTTTAGAAGGGGAGAAGAAGGTTAACATAACTTAAGAAATCATGTGGTAGACATTGACATCTTTCGCAGTGATCTCCACAGCTTTCAAGTCTCTTCTTGCCCTTTATCACCTCCCTCTGTTCTCTGTAATGAATCATCTTTCAGCCACCCCTCTTTCTCAATCCTTTTAAACATTATGGACTACTCCAAACCCCTGGTGATCATAAAAATCCACATGCGTCCAAATAAAATTAGCTTTAGCATGGTACTCAATTTTAAAATCACTGTACACAATTTTTTAACAGAAACTTCATGACTTCAAATATTATGGACTGCATTCATTCATTGCAATGCACAAAACAAATCATAGTGCATTCATTCATTACATTGGACAAAACAAAACACCCAATGAACTAGCACTTGTACCTTTTGAAGGGTCCAAGGGGTACGCCGATAGTATTATATAGGTTCATTATTGTTTTGTACATGCGGAATAGGTGTTTTTGGTTTCCATTGACAGCTGGTTTAGATGAGATTCTTCTGCTTTCCATTTCATTGTACATTTTGGCATACCTATCATAGGAGAATGCAGGCTGGATGCGAAGACTATTCAGAGATTTGACCCTTGTCTCTCTATTTTACCAATGTCAATTGTTACTTTTTGTAGCATGAGCCCCTGTGATTTGTGATTTGTTTTTGTATGAACATGCTGAAAATTCAAAGCAGAGTAGTCAGTGCCAAATAAGTTTATGCAGTTCTGTATACCAGTGTTAAAGCACAGGGTGGGGTGGCTCAGCATAATATGGTGGTCTGGCACCACTGCAAGCGTAATCTATGGTGCCTGCACAACATTATTCATTCGTTAACAATCAATTTTCTTTAGGATCTGTGCATTAATTATAAAGGTAAGATTGTTAAGATTGTGATTTCTCAAACCACTGTAACCTGTGCATATTTGAACAAAGGATTATTGTACAGATCTCCAATTTTGGGGATTTTTTGGGGCGTTTTGCAAAACTCACAATTGGGAACAACACAGGGTCAAAAAGGAAGATCATAGTAATGCTCTGGCTGTCTCCATCCTGTGTTGCATACACATCTCACATAGGGATAATCAGTTGTGTTGCAGCGATTATTAACTTCTGCATTGAATCAAACAAAAACAATGAGATTCAGAAATCTATTTTGCTCTGTCTAAATCTCAAACATATTATTGTTATAATTCTTAAGATAAGTAGAGGTTTTGAAAAGGTCTGGTTCATTAAACATAGTTTAGACAATAAAAAACAATCAAATGAAACGAAGACTGTACTAAAGAGAAAACAATACCTTACAACCTCTCAATCTAAATCAAAATAGTTTGAAAATTTAAATGTTTATAGTTTCAAATTGAAGTAATTCAATGATTCACTAAGTGGTAAAGAGAGGATGAATCCAGGTTCCAGTGCTTGTGAAACCTTAGGGCATACTCTAGTAGAACTATAAAGAGTAACTATGGAAATACAGATATAGTGAGACTCAAAACACCAAAAAGGGTGTCTTTGTGAAAAGAGAATATTAAAGGATTGATTTGCATCAAGCCCTTAGATAAACCCAATCCCACATTCTAATTTTAATTTTTTGAAACTCAAAACAGCAATAGTCTTATTTTGTTGAAACTCAAATCTCTCTGCAGGAGCGATTTGGCCTGTATCTTCAAAATTTGATGGTTGTTCTACGCTTCTAGCATTGCAATCCAAGTGGGCTCACAGAAAAAATGTTGTTTTTTCTCTTAATGTTGTTGAGAATAGTACATATTAAAGGATTGATAAGCTTTGAGACATTAAATAGAAACCTGCTCCCCAATCTCAGTTCTGGAGTTTGAATTTTAAGAGCAAAAGAAATTTGATCTCTCAGCAAACGAGACATTAATAAATTTACTTGTTTTGCCATTGCTCTACTATTGCAATTGAGGCAGAATTGAAACAAGCAGTCGGTCTTCACAATAACTTCCTTGAAAATAAACACAATGATATTTTGATCCGCATTGAACCCCTTATAGAAAGCTAGTCAGATAATTTGCTTAAAACAAAAACATTATATATTTTGCAAAGCATTGAACCTTTATTAGCAACCTAATCTCCGGTTCCAGTAATAGACTTTCAAACTCAGAAAGAACTATAAAGAGTAACGATGGAAATAAAGATATAGTGAGAAGAATACCCTTCTAAATCTTATATATATTCACCTCAACAGAACTAAATTACCTCCATTAGGAAATCTGAGTATAAAAGAGACACATAATTAGCAAATACAGACTCATTTCTCATCATGATAGCAATAGAAACAAGAAGATATCTAGAAAAGAGTGTTCTATTCGAAAGGAATGAGTTCCCAATACTTTGACTACATATGACTACTATAATTGCAGACCTCTGAAAATTTCAGAGATTCAGAAAACAATTTTTATTGGAAACTTGAGTTTGTAACTGATCTGATGATTACACTTGACATGTTCTCACTAGTCAATGAGAATCAATATTATGAACTATTTTGATTCATAGATTGCCTCAAAATGTCACACTTCAAATTAAGCTCACAAGACTGAAATTTCATACTCCATTGTCTCATGATGGAAATTATATGAGCATAGAATTATATAGTCTACTGTAACAATTAAACCAGCCTTAAGTGAAAGTTTTCAGAACATTAAAGCATGCAAAAATTTCATGGCGTATAAATCTATAAAAGTTAAAATTGGAACTGCATTTCTTTAGTGTAACCAAGTGCATCCAGATGACTTGCCATTGCTTTATTCATTGGTGGTGGACCACATCTCAAAATCTGCAGCAAAAAAGTATTCTCAAAACCTCTTCCTATACACAATACCTATAGCATAAATGCACAAAGTCAATGAGCACATGCACTGTTACATTACCTGGATGTCAGAGGCAGGTGCAGGACAATGAGCTTGGATCATCTCCTTGGTTATAAAACCAATGCCATCTGTCCATCCTTCGGGTGGCTGCAATAGTTTACATACAACAGGTAAGATCTACAAAATGATTGTTGATTGGAAAACACATAACACTGATCAATAAGGATATGAAACAAGTCTATTACCTGGTTAAGAACATGGTAAACTTTGAATCGGCCAGGGTAATTCTTCTCAAGGCTATCAAGCTTATCCTGTAATGGTGAAATCCAATATTCTAAGGAGCTTTTTATTTCAGGACTAAACAAAAAAGCCTATATGCTCCTATCATCTTGAATAGAACCCACAGATATGAATCAATCAGGTTCAAATAACTCATTAAACAAATTGCACAACAATCATATTGATGATCTTTTTTAGATCACATTCTGTGAAGGACCAATGAGTAGAACAAAAAAGATTGGGTTGGTTCTACAACAGCAATAATAACTGAAAAGGCGGGAAGAACAATAAGGCATATCTTACCTTAAGAAGAATATCCTCATAAGTAACATTCCCATAAATGAGGTATATTTTGGTATTGTCATTTGGGTTTTCCAGTATGGCTCTCGTTACCTATAATTGCATGACTTTGTTAGTGATAATACTAAAAGATTATGACTGATTATTGAAAAGATCAACAAATCAGAATATTCATTTGCAAATATCATATTAATCTTCACAAGAAACTCTTTTACAGTGATCAAGGCACATTGCTTGTTATTAACAACAGTAGATAAAGGTTTAATTTTATTGATGGTGAGTTCTAGATTCTGAATTTTAGATTCCTATAAAGTGAAGTTGCTGCATTTTTTCGCTTTGCAGGAATCAAATTATAAATACCTGAAACATTGGAGTGATACCAGAGCCTCCTGCAAGCATTCCAAATGCCCTTACTCTATTTGGTTGGTACTTGAACCGTCCCTGAAAACATCCATAAATGATTTAGGAGGTGTATTTTTGGAAATGCTTATTGCAAGGTTGATTTCTACTTGTCAAAGAAACAAAAAGATCTAACATAGAAAGATGAACATAAAATTGCAGAAACAATACCTATAGCATAAATGCACAAAGTCAATGAGCACATGCACTATTACATTACCTGGATGTCAGAGGCAGGTGCAGGACAATGAGCTTGGATCATCTCCTTGGTTATAAAACCAACGCCATCTGTCCATCCTTCGGGTGGCTGCAATAGTTTACATACAACAAGTAAGATCTACAAAATGATTGTTGATTGGAAAACACATAACACTGATCAATAAGGATATGAAACAAGTCTATTACCTAGTTAAGAACATGGTAAACTTTGAATCGGCCAGGGTAATTCTTCTCAAGGCTATCAAGCTTATTCTGTAATGGTGAAATCCAATATTCTAAGGAGCTTTTTATTTCAGGACTAAACAAAAAAGCCTATATGCTCCTATCATCTTGAATAGAACCCACAGATATGAATCAATCAGGTTCAAATAACTCATTAAACAAATTGCACAACAATCATATTGATGATCTTTTTTAGATCACATTCTGTGAAGGACCAATGAGTAGAACAAAAAAGATTGGGTTGGTTCTACAACAGCAATAATAACTGAAAAGGCGGGAAGAACAATAAGGCATATCTTACCTTAAGAAGAATATCCTCATAAGTAACATTCCCATAAATGAGGTATATTTTGGTATTGTCATTTGGGTTTTCCAGTATGGCTCTCGTTACCTATAATTGCATGACTTTGTTAGTGATAATACTAAAAGATTATGACCGATTATTGAAAAGATCAACAAATCAGAATGTTCATTTGCAAATATCATATTAATCTTCACAAGAAACTCTTTTACAGTGATCAAGGCACATTGCTTGTTATTAACAACAGTAGATAAAGGTTTAATTTTATTGATGGTGAGTTCTAGATTCTGAATTTTAGATTCCTATAAAGTGAAGTTGCTGCATTTTTTCGCTTTGCAGGTATCAAATTATAAATACCTGAAACATTGGAGTGATACCAGAGCCTCCTGCAAGCATTCCAAATGCCCTTACTCTATTTGGTTGGTACTTGAACCGTCCCTGAAAACATCCATAAATGATTTAGGAGGTGTATTTTTGGAAATGCTTATTGCAAGGTTGATTTCTACTTGCCAAAGAAACAAAAAGATCTAACAAAGAAAGATGAACATAAAATTGCAGAAGTATCAAAACCAGATAAGTATTAAGAAATTCAGCAGGCAGAGAAAGCACGGTAAAAAATGGGAGAATAACAGGGACAAATATGCACCTTAGGGCCTTTTAGAGTCATGTATTCACCCTCCTGTAACTCACGAAAATAATGAGACATTCTCCCCAGTGGATACATCTACAATGTCATCACTCTGCATTAATATAAGCATTCTTACAGAACATTCTTTCCACATGTAAAACCTTAACTCCTCTAAACAAGATAACTGGGAAAACAATTTTGGCAGAGTTCTCAACGAATTTCCACCACAAATGCTCAATCTTTTTAATGAACGCGGCCCACATACCTGCTCAGGCAGCTCTTGCATTCAATCCCATTTATCTAGTATCAATATCTTCAGGGCGGATAGGTGATCCAACTCTTCAGGAAACTTCTGGAGACTTTTCAATTCTCTTAAGTCCAATTCCTCCAAGCAAAGGATGGAGCCACTTCATCAGGATGTCCAGCTCTGCCCATTGGCACTTGCTCTCCAAAACCCTCGGTACTCTTCTCATCAGTAATAGAGGCTATGGTTATAAACCTAGAAATTTTGTTTTACACAGTAAAATCATTGCCCAGATCAAACATCAAAATCAAAATGCATGTTTTCATATACCCGTACTATTCTTTCCTGTTGAGATTGATAGCTATGATCAGATAATTTATTAATATATATTCTTATATATTTGATAATATTATATATATTAATTGTATAAAATTATATATTAATATATTGGATAATATTATATATTAATATATTTGATAATATTACATATTTATATATTTATATATATATATTATAATAATAAATAAACAAACAAAATATATATTAATCTCAACATAAATATTGATAGCGATATTGTCAATGAATCGAGTATTATTAATATCGGTATCTTCAATATATATAACTGTTGCATTAAACTTATGATATGTATCGGGTAAACCCGATACCTATCATAAGATATGCATTATACCTTATGAAAGGTATCGGGTTTATTAAACCCGATACATATCATAACATATACTTGCATACCGATTATTATTAATCTGCAGTTGTTAAAATAAAACAGCGCGATGAAGCAGTAAAATGCAAACGGTGCTATACTAGTGATGGGACGTGACTCATTCATGAGTCACGTCTCATCCAAACTGTTTTTCTTATCACATATATATATGCAGAAATATATTATTCTAAGACACAGAATATATACAGCAGAGTCTGAGTAGGAAGTGTCAAATAATAAAATCAGAATTTAATATATATACAACAGTTTATTAATATTTCACATTTCCGCTAATATATTAACCAATAGTTTGCACTTAGTACCAAATCCGCTGAGCTAAAAACGCCCACCCAAAAAATCACTAGGGCCATTTCGCAAGTGTTCTAAATATCTCGTCGCATGTTGAGTGTTCAAATTGACAAATTTCATTCCAGACACTTAAAACATACAATCCAATCAAACATGTCACTAACATTCTATACAAATTTAGGGAAAAACTATTTTTTATAGCCATGCGAATTGGTTCTGAAACATCAGATTTACACTTGAATTCAAAACAGTAACTTTAACGCATCTGACAAATTTAATTTTTCCTATGCCTGCCGAATATTATGATCACATAAATAAACATTTCATTAAACCCCATACAACCAAAATAAGCAGACATAGTTTGATAATCTTCACAGCTTTGAGGGCACCAGATTGGATTCCATTGCAAAGATGTTGTTCTAAAAACACCATTAAACCTCTGATCTGAGCCCTAATTAGCCGTTGAAGTCGTATAGAGTCCTTCCTTGCCTCTTGAAGGCACAAGCAACATCCATTGGAATATTGATTCTTACCAAAGAAATAGAAATTGCAAAAAGACCTAACAAATTTGATAAGAGTTTTCACAATACAAAAAACATCTAAGATAGGAGCGAGGCCCTTTGCATTCACAGCTTCTCTGCTAAAATGAAATAGAAATGCAGACGAAGCAAAGTTAAGGTAACAGGGAAGGCGCAAAAATCAAAATCCCCCTGCAAGCTGTTGCCACGCCGTCTGACACTCTGCACGGGCAAGAAGCTCCGTGTCAATCCTCTCGGGAAAGTTATGCGGCGGTAGACATTTCCGGCAGGTCCTTTTCTGCGGCGTAAGACTGCCGGAATGTCTTAAAATCCCGGCGGGCATCTCCCCGGGAGTAAGCCTATCGGCTTAATTACCCAAAAAGCCCCAAAGAAAAATGCCCCAAATCACATTGTATTCATTCATTTCATTACAGAAGAAAACTCCACTCCGTTTGAAACCCACTCCATTTCATTGCGGTGCTCTTGAATTCATCGCAAGCCCCACTCCGTTTCAAACCCTTTCTGCAACTGCAATGGTCTGTCCAATGATCAACAATACTCATAATCTGCCCATATAGCACCTGTAATGAGATCATGCTTTTTCCTCCAACGGGAAGATGCTAAAAATGAGTCATTCCCTCAATGGTTGTGTTTTTTTTTTCCTAATTTGAGTGTCGTTGGGTTACGTTCCCTGGGGATGGGAAATGAAAGATACACTCTCAAAAGTCTATTCATCATAGATAAATTAATAATATTTGGTTTAGATAATTAAATTGGATAGATTTATTATAACTAATTTATATGCATCAAATTCTATAGTCAATAAGTCGTGTAGTTTTTTACATATTCATCTTTTCAATTTTGGATTTCAAAACTTTATGAATTCTACTTCTTATCGATTCTCTATAGAATTACCAAGAAAAAACAAATATAGTACTTAAAAGTGCTTCAAAAATGTGTAAGGATTCTTAATTGCATTCTAATGATCTTATCTAAGATTGGCCATGAAACAACTAACTCTCATTGCTTGGGTACTATATGGTCTTTAATAGATGATAATCTATATCAATAGTATAACGTGCTTTATCTAAGTCATCTCTATATAGTTTCTAATTGTGTTGTCTATATATTTCTCTTCAAGTAATAATGCAAGAACACTATCTTCACATCCATTTTCTATATCTTTAAATTAAAAGTTGTTGATATATATAATAGGGACATATAGATTTTGGCTTAGCAATTGATAAAAAATATCACCAAAGTTTATCCCTTCAATCTAGGAATACCATATCATCTCACTAACATTGCCTTGTATTATTTAATATCACTCTTTCAAAAAATATTAAAACCTTAACCAAACAACATTGGTACAAACACAAGTTTGGGGTTTGAAATAACCATAAACTCAACTTTAGCCAACAAGCAAAACCATAACCCTCTACAATAACCATGAAATGAGATTTACCCAAAAGCAAAATTTACTATGAAATAACCATGACAACAACAATACTTAGAGCAACTCAATGTCTAGTTCTCCTCTTCTTCTACCCCTGCTTCTTGGATAATTTGCTTATAAAAGACGAGAAACCATGCTTTTTCCTCCAACAATAGGACAATTGAAAAAGATCCCTTCCCTAAAAATAGGCCATTCTTCTAATGGTAAGGTATTGAGAAAAAGGTATTCCCTCAATGGCATTGAATTTGGGGTATGCTCTTATGTAGGATGAAAGAGACCAACCAAA
The DNA here is from genome assembly GCA_027943335.1 of Chamaecyparis obtusa. Classification (NCBI taxonomy): domain Eukaryota; kingdom Viridiplantae; phylum Streptophyta; class Pinopsida; order Cupressales; family Cupressaceae; genus Chamaecyparis; species Chamaecyparis obtusa. The sequence continues at coordinate 537 of BSBK01002515.1, read as the reverse complement.
ACAACACTTTCCAAAATGTATTCATCAAAACATGCACGCAGATCATTAATCATGCTAATGATATTAATCATGATGTTGACTTTGTTCATACTATTAATGTTATATTATTAAATATACATATATACATGATTGAAATTGAAATTGATATAACTATCATTAATCATGCTAATGATATTAATCATGTTGTTGATTTTGTTCATACTATTAATGTTAATCATGTTGTTAATACTAATAACATTGTTGATATTATTTTAGCCATGCATCAATATTGAGTATCGATATCCACATGGATATCGATATCATACTATGCTATCAATGATAGCATAATATGATACTAATATCATATTGATTAAATGTTGCATTGATATCAATATGGTTTGATAATGAGTATTGACCTTGTTCAAATTGTAATATGAATCGATATTAATATTGATGGTATTTAACAGAAAACATACTTTGATTAATATTAGTTTGTGGTCGGTGAACAGACATGTCTCACGTAGAGACATGTCTCCACTCATATATATATATATATAT